>CAOKYR010000450.1:0-18255 GCA_948473455.1 Teleiodes luculella | reverse complement strand
CTGTCGCTGTCGGTAGTCGATACCTAATTGTTTAGCTACGAAATGGGAAGTAATTATAAAAGGAACAAAGATTCTTCAACTATAAATGCTGCGGTATGATGTCATCAGATTTTATAAAGGAAGAATCCCAAAATATTTCTTCCTTACTCTACTGTGATAAATCTTTGAATGAATTTCGAATTTCAACTGATGACAATCGTTTCGACCCATATCTATAGATTCCTAATTCTACAGATTTTCAATTCAACAGAGTCCCGTTTTTGAAATGTTTTCTCTGGGTCTAAGTAAGCTGTAAACAGCGCCTAGTAATCCTATACGGTACATATCTAAATTAAAAGGTCGTGGTATAAAATGAGCAGAGTTACCAACGTGACGTAATAGTACAAGTCCGGTGAAGCTTGATTGGTCGTACCTTTTCGACACAAGCATAGATCAATTCAAAAAAAAAAAGACGTAATAGTAATGCAACACGTCCTCGTTGTTCGCAGGTACTCTCTCTGGGCGCGACGGCAGGCCACAAGGGGCAGACGACGCCCTCACACCCCTGCACTATCCTCCACCATTCTCCTTATAAGGTAACGCTGTCTTACTACTGTTTACTGATATCGATTCAACACACCACTGCTATAAAAGCCATGTGTAGATAGATAAAGGTGTCCTTGCCAACAAAACCTAAAATACTTTATTTGCTAGTTACTTTACTTTTTTTTTATGTTTACATCATTTATCACTTTAAAAGTATTTTTTATACGTTTCGTAGATGTAAATTATTATTAGAACCTCGCTTTATATTCTACCACAGCTAGCTAAAATTAAAACACACATTTTCAGCGTAGGTACCTACTATAGGTATTAAAAAAAATGAAAAATAAAGAAAGGTACTACCCTACTATGTTGTACCTGATAAATACATTTATAAGTGTGGGAAGCTAATTGTAGAATGAAAATTAGAGTTCGGTTCACAATGTCTGGAATGCTATAATTGACAACGTTGTCAGCTGGAGTGTCTATTAGTGCTAGCTTGATGACTAGCGGGACAGACGGCATGAGCATGACTGTCCCTCTCACCCGTATTGGGCTACAGATTGACTTTAATGCGATCAATCTTCTGACCTTATCACAAATTTGGTAACACCCGTGGGAAGTAACACCGCTAAAATACAAACAATATAAAAAAGAGACCTAGTCGTTTTAATAAAATATACTTTAAGTACTTTAAAAACTAAAGATGTTGTAGTTTGTTGAATTTTATCTACTTGGTATACACTTGTACTTTTACAACCATATAAAAACAAAGAAAAACATTTCCAATATTTCGAACACCTTGCTTTTATCCAACAACGAGAAAGCCAAAAAGAAGTGTTTTGAATTTAGCAGTACCTATGGCTGCTAGCAAACCCAGGCGGCAAATTGGAAAACCTTTTTTTACCCTAAGTACCTGAATACTAATTGATTATACATAAAGATAAGGCCTAAACCTAATATTTTTGTAATATTACGTAGAAAATAACCACAATCAATGATTTTCGTTTGACTTAATAAATATATGCTCTAATTATTTTCATACAAACATTATATTGATGAAAATACCTACAATGTTTGTCGCAATGGCCTCGTAGCGTATTCGACACGCAAAAGTACGAGCCACACGCTATGATTTGGTTAGTGATTCGTTTCGTAGGTACTTATATCGTAGAAATACAATTATGTATAATAATATGAATGCTATGAAAAATGCTATGCACCATTATTTTATTATTATCTTTATTGATCATGAAAACAAATTGAACCATTATTGTTTATTTAAAGTTTTGTATTTAAATTAGTTTCCAACTAATCTTAAAGTAATATTTATTTACCTCACGTTTTTCTTCGTGTAGTATCTCAGCTTATTATTTATTGTTTATTTATATCTATGACTACAAAATACTACAAATATAAAGCGAAGAAAATGTATACATTAAAATTATATAGTATGACTTAAGCTTGCAGGAGTTACAGACAGGGTGAATGACACACGATCGATAGCATCAGTGTATAGAGTAAGGAAATAAATTGTTACTCTTTGCATCAAAGTAAAGGGCGCGAATGTTGCAGGCCGCTTGGGATTGGTTGATCCTCATTCTCGTCATCTACACGGCGATATTCACCCCCTATGTAGCCGCCTTCCAGCTCAACGAGCCTGACTTCGACAAGCGCTCGCGCAACTTCGGGGAGGACCCTATCGTTGTCATCGATATGATCGGTAAGTAACACCAAACCATTTGCAATTTATAGCAGCTGACGTTATTTTTTGTTGCTTTATCATCATTACAGTATACGAGTAATTCGTCTACAACTGGATGCATTTCTTTCCCATTTACTAAGTGAAACACACCTGAACAAAAATTGTTACATATACAAATTTGTTCAGGGGAGTTTCACTTAGTATACACTAAACGAGTGCGCTCTTAAGCCTTATTTCTTCTTCTTATCGTGTCGATGACAAATGAGATCTTATTGCTGAGTGCTTTTTCATGCCATATCTGTCGGTAGAGTTTCATTAGCCGTTCTTTTCTTCACAAAAGATATGGCATGTCAACCATGGACAGCATTTAGTCCTGGGTATTTTGTGGCGATTAAAGTATTTTGTAAAGTTTTACTGCGAAGAAGACCTCTGACTTCTAAATAACGGTACTAACAAATTTTATTTTTGTTTTCAGTGGATGTGACTTTCATAATAGATATCCTAATAAACTTCCGCACGACGTACGTGAACGTTGCGGACGAGGTGGAATCCGACCCGGCGAAGATCGCGATGCACTACCTCCGCGGCTGGTTCGTGATCGACCTGGTGGCAGCCATCCCCTTCGACCTGCTGCTCTTCGGCACCGACACCGACGAAGTGAGCTCCCTCCCCCGACCTCCCCCCATCCACACATGTTTTAATCTCATCTCACGCGCCACACGAACTTAGAATAGACATCGATGCCTGAATTTTAGAATAACAACCAGACGATCATTTGTCCGAAATTTGTACCTGTATTCTGTAGTATTCAATAATTGTTCAAATTGGCTAAGGTATTTTTGTATAGATATATCAATTACGTTTTCTAAAATAGAAATTATTACATAGATGTAGATTAGGAGTACAAGGCGCGATAGTTGCGCGCATGCCAACATGCGAGTGAAACAAATATGTAGGTCATTAAATAGAGATGAACTAGGTCAAGTTAGGGAGTGCGCTAGTCTATTGTTCGAAGAACTACACTTAAAAGGAGCTCAAAGAAAACTATTTTCGGACAACTGAAGCTCTGGGTGGATATTGACGATTCTCACGAGTACCAGTAGTGGAATGCAGTTTTGCAATTTTATCACTTGATGAACAACCACTACCACCGTTAGATAGTAAAAGATATGCCGATCACGTTAGGTCCCATATCGCAAATCAAGTTTAAAATCCATTTACATAATATAAAAAATTAATATGTTTAAAATAACATCGTCATTCACGGTCTTTGATTATTTTGTAACCCACATTGTTTTGTAATTTTATTTTATTTCAAAATTTAATGTTGTAAGTAACCTATCGATTTATCACTTTTGATTTGTTCAAAGATTCTACCTGTACTATTTTTTCATTTTTCTTCCACTATCATGGAATAATAAAACCCGAAGGTGGGTGCGTATTGACTTTGTAATACCATTTCTTGTTACAGCAGGGGCTGGAAAGTGATGAGGTATACCATCTTTGTGAACTACTTTTATGTTGCTGCCACTCGATTTTATTACATTTTAGTTGACATTTTCTCCATTAATTTTCACTAAGCATTTTCAACCCACTATAATGGATTGCGTAAATGGAAGATAAGGACGCTTCCCATAGCAAGACTGTATCGTTTTAACTGATTCCACTTGCGGCCATCCCTCGAGTCACGCTGCATCACGAGCTTGCCGCGGCCCCGCCGCCCGCGCCGCCCGCGCCGCCCGCGCCCTGCCCTGCGCGACCCTCTCTCTATTAGTTACAACGACTAGCTTTTTCCTAGGTAGCCATAGTAGAAACCTCACTAAGGAATGCATAGCCTTTAAGGCTTTGTTTGATACATAATATTCTGATTCATTGCTATATTTGCAAGTCGGCTTAGCACTCAATCTCTCCAGATGCGAAGTTACTGATATTTAAAAGCTCGCTCAGCTCAGTCATGGTTACCTTTAATGAAACAATAAATTCACCAAACACTTGACTACTTATAAGCTAAGTTTGAAGATGAATGTGTAGGTTTTCGGCTTCAACCTTCACGAGCCCTGGCCGTCGAGCGAGGCAGGAGTAGGCTGTGACAAACGTCGCATGCAGCCAGGGTGACCTTGCTAGGACCTTTACCTTTTCATTTCTATTATTGATATTTTCGCCGCTAAGCTAAGCTTAAATGCTGTGAACTGTAAATTATATGACTGTACTACAATTAAGATTCTTGTTTTCAGTAAATTATTTTGCTAAGAATCTTTTCGAGATTACGATGGGTCAATTATTAGCATTTTTGAAAGTTATATTAATTGATATCCCGAAATGAAATATAGTTCCATGGGCTTTCATTACAGAATACAATAACCACGAGCACAGAGCTTGGTAGCAATACGCTCACACTTCCCAGACGAACCATGTCATGTACAAATAATTCAAGCAAAATTCATGACACAATATGCACTAAATAATTACATAACATGAATGGCACCCACCTTACATAAAGCAAATAAACCATAAGTTCATAATTATCAAACAATATAAAGTGTATTAACATTTAAACCATCATTGTGATTATTTATTTTTACATCATCCTTTGTTATGTTACTGACCTAAAAATGTTTGTTTTTTTCCAATGAATTTTTAAATAAACTTCTATTGATTTTTACTGGTTTACTTTTTTTTCTTCCTATATCTCAGTTTATCTCATTCACGACCGGCAAAATACATTTTTAAATACAAATTTAAGTTCAAATACCGTCGCACTACCATGCAAACTGAATGAAAAATAATTATATTATATCCAAATGCTACAATTTGTATACAGCCTTACCCACAGGCACTCAGCAAGTCTCAGTGACTGCCACTTCATGCTTAACGTGTGCAATTGTGCATGTCTGTCTAGTTACTAAATGCACTGTGACGGAGGCTATTCCGTGCCAATACCAACCAAATTACTTAACATTTTAAATCAGATACATTATTACAATACCTTTATATAAGGTTATAAAATAAATCTATTATACTAATGAATTTGGGTTACAATTTGTAAGTTCATCTGATTAGATAATTGGTTTATTTATACAAAGACATGAAAATATACTCGTATCTGTTTTGTGAGAAACTAAAGCGCCGCATCTTCAATTATGAGACCTGCATTAAACGTTTTAGGAGTAAGTATATAATTTTTAGTAAAAATTTGTAGAGGCGGAGTCACGTAAGTTTGTATTGTAATTCTCACTAAAATATTGGCTCGATTTATAATGTGCACAGAGTGACATTAATTATGTACTTGGTTATTATTACTCACTTAAAAATTCAAGGCTTATAATTCACACGAGGAATTTATATAATTTCTTATAAGCCATCACATCTTATACCTACTTAATCAAATATGATATTACAGTTGAAACAGTAATTAATTATGCACCGCATTCTGTATGAAGCCAGCTAATTTTATAGTTTTAAAGTAATCGCTTTTATGATTCTGCCAACTACTACGTAAGTTTGGTTGAGATGGAAGAGCGCTCGCATAGCATTCTCGTAGGCCATTTGCTTAGTTCTAGCGTGGTTTGGCTGCGAGGCCTCGTTGGTGCTGCTAGTGTTGGCGGTTTGGTACGCTTGGTTGAGGGGGTGCGGCGGCGGCGCGCGGGGCCTCGTTGTAGCGGTGCTTGGTGTTGCAGACGACCACGCTCATCGGCCTGCTGAAGACGGCGCGGCTGCTGCGGCTGGTGCGCGTCGCGCGCAAGATCGACCGCTACTCCGAATATGGCACCGCCGTCCTCCTACTCCTCATGGCTACCTTTGTCCTTATCGCTCATTGGCTAGCCTGCTTGTGGTGAGTCACCGTAAGCCCCGTCTCACGCGGAGCTACTGAAGTATAACTGCCAATGCAGCATGAGACTTCCCGTGACAAGACGTCAAACTTTTTACAGAATTTTGACAGTTATGACAGTCAAAGTGCTTTACAGCACAGTGTTTAAATCTCTAACATACCTATGATACATCTCAAAGACACGACTAATCAATCACCATAACCATGATTAGCTCCCTAGAAACATCTTTGAGAATGGAGGCTGACGATCGAGTACCTAACTCGTTTGTTTTGAGTTTGAAATTAATTCCATTTCAATAGCTCCTATTGGGACGGGGCATACTCTTATCTACAAAAAACATATATTTACTTGTACCTACTGAGCATTTTATCAACACGTATAATTTATAAGTAAATAAAGTTAGAACTTGGAACGCACAAATAGTAAATAAATAAATATGTGGGGATATTTTATAATGGCTATTGACCCCAAACTAGAGCCTGTACTAGGGGTTTTAGGGAGCCAATATATCTAATACATATATAAATATACAACATCCAGACACGTATATTTAATATGTATGATGTATGCCCCAGGCACTGGGCGGTCACCCCATACAGAAATCGCGTTTTGACAAGCTACTTCTTTTTGAATAACAACTGAATATCAACTACAAGTCAATGGCGCTAGGCGCTATGTAAAACACTCCCGAATACCCCTGGTAGAGTCCCGCTGCGCCTGCGGGGTGTGGGGCGTGGGGCGCTATATTGGTCGCGAAACTCATTTTGGCGCGGGGGGGTGAGTGTCCTTTCTGTACGGGTTAGTACTATTATTTTCTTATGTGCCCCAGGTACGCGATCGGCAGCTGGGAGCGGCCGCAACTGCATGCGCCGATCGGCTGGCTAGACGCCCTCGCCAACGATGTCCAGGCTTCCTATGACAACTCCACGGGACCTTCCATGAGGTACTATTCGGCTAACTACTAACTATTCTAAACGAACAAAATCAACCTGTATTAATTACAGTACGTAAAAAATTAAATGAAATAGTAAACAAGAGAAACACTCGATAAGCTGAAAATCATTTTGTAAACAAAGAATATTGACCATAAATAAAATATACCGGATAGCATATATCGGTTCGACCGGAAACCAACATATTTAAAATTTATTTCCTTTTTAAAAAATACTAAAATACTAGATACCATAAAAGATGTTACCTATCTGTTAAACAAATAATCAATTAATCAAAATAAATTCAATCAATAACAATTCCCAATCTGTCTCATGAGAATTAGAGCAACGATTGGTTTTTATAGAGATAGATTTTGTTCTTAGACTGTTATATGGGTGGTCATTAGCAGACATTGAACTATTATTGTACAATATGTCAGCCGCGAGCCTCACTCGTACTACCTAATATGAATTGGTATCCGCAATCCGCAGACACCAACTTCTATGGTTTTTGTCTTTTTTTTTTCTTCTCGCCGTGCATCCACCCGCCTCCCGCTGCCGGCATATTAGCGCACAGAATGTATTCGATCGAGGCGTCTTCTCAGGTACTTGTAAGTAATTCCTCAATGGTTTCAGGTCCCGCTACATCACCGCGCTCTACTTCACCTGCACCTCGCTGACGAGCGTGGGCTTCGGCAACGTCGCTCCCAACACCGACATGGAGAAGGGATTCACCATATTCGTCATGCTGGTTGGATGTTAGTACCGTCATTTAGGCTTCACACAATAAGCGGTTAGCCGCAAGGCGGTGAGCTGCGCGAAAGGCTGCCCGGTTAGCTGCAATCAAAAATATGTATGAAAAACCAGTATTCACACGCACTGCGATGTGGCTGCCTCCCAACCGCAGCGGTTGCTTCACTCTTACTGACGGCTAGGCTAGGCACCCTGCGGCTAACCGCAACTGCAACCGCCACCTGCGGCCAGCCGCATGGAGCCTTACAGTAGAACTCGTAGTTATTTGATGTAATATTGGTACTGGTTCTTACTGTTACGCCCTATTTAGATCCAAAAAAGTTTCTATTTATACTCTAATTATACTCTAAGGTAATATACCTCTTTTAAAAGACAAAGAGGCAAATTGTCAATATGGTTTTAAGCATGTAAAACATCGATTTGGCCAAATAGTTAGGAAAATCTGCGCGCTTTGCTCTTTTGACCTACCCTAGGCATAATTTCATGTTAGATGTTTTTTTTCCGAAACTACAGCGATCGACGTTAAACTGTGCCTATGGCTGATCGTATATCCATTCAAAACTCGTTCCGTTCGTCCCCCATCCTTTTCAGTTCCAATTCCAGTTCAATTATGTGTGATTAAGGAAAAATACCACATATGTATATAAAAAACAATGATAAACAATCTAGGCAAGTTCAGCAATTTTAAGCTTAATTTTATCGCAATTAGAGTTCTGTTTGATCATTTTAACGATTATAAGCAGACGACTAAAAACTAGGTATTAATTAATATGTATATGACTGTTACAGCTCTAATGTATGCCAGTATCTTCGGCAACGTATCGGCTATCATCCAAAGGTTGTACTCGGGCACGGCGCGATACCACACTCAAATTCTAAGAGTGCGCGAATTCATCCGGTTTCATCAGGTATACAATATTACAAGAATATCAATAGCCTTCGTGAATGTCTTTGGTATAACTAGGATTTATATAATTTTTTTGAGCCCTAATGCTACAGGCAATTCTGCGAGTTGCCCACTTTATATCAAGTGCCTCCAATACATGCAGCATTTTAACGTAAATAAAAATTATAAAGTATATTAGAAATTATTTTCTAAATATTTAACCCTGCGCTTGGTGATATAAAATGGAACTCGAGTGTGCACTCTAAACAATTAGTAAGAAGCGATGATGAATTTCTTTGGAATTGCACAATAATAAAAATAGTAATGCACAGGTGCACTACAATTAAAATCTATAAGACGATGCTGGTTCGAGTCCCTGCCCAATCTCAATATTTTACATTTTCACTTTAATTTGAAAAATAAATAATAGGACTCACATTTGGTCGCTGAGCCAGATTGTATCAAATGTTTATTGGGAATTTGTGTATTAAAATAAAACAAATTAATCAGTTTCCTTCTTCATTGCGAATCAATGACAAATCGAACTAAGTATATGTTTGCGGCCCAGAATCTAATCCAGTTTCCTTGAATTGATTTTATCCAATCACAGATCACAAACCCGCTGCGACAGCGATTGGAGGAATACTTCCAGCACGCGTGGAGCTACACCAACGGCATCGATACGTCGAGCCTCCTCAAAGGCTTCCCCGAGTGCCTCCAGGCAGACATATGCCTCCACCTTAATAGAAACCTCCTTGCTAGCTGCACGGCCTTTGAAGGCGCCAGCCCAGGGTGCCTCAGGTACGAAAATACGACTTGCTTAAAATTGATACGTAGGTAAAGCACAAAAGATTTATTTTAATTATAGACTATAGGTAGGCATTATAGTGCCACTGACGCCTTATTGGTTGAAAATACCGAGATAATTTTAAAATTTTTACTCAATAAAATATTGAACTTTACACTTTACGAATTACATAACCTTTAACTTTTAAGGGGCTTGTCCTCAATCCTCTGAAAGAGGTAGCACTCTCTGAAGCAAATGCCAAATCGCGACTATGTCTAAATCGCACTAATGATTCAGTTCAAACAAATATATTTGGAAAATAATTTCTATTTGAAATTCTCTTACAGCCAGACGCAAACTAAAAATAGGTATACAAACAAAAATGAAATATACATATAGGTAAAACAAGTATCTACCTCAACATTGTTGGTCTAGGATACTTTGGACATAAATTAACAAATTGCCAATAACTATACAGCAATAATCATAAAGACGCAGGCTGTTAATGATGATGATGATAATTCATAAAGACTAGACTTAAGTCTAGTGACAAATAATAGAGATTAGATAATAATAATCACTGGATAATAATAATCAGCGGGACTGATCATCTTGTCATTACCAGTATAATGTCAGTGCATTATAAGAATATCTGGGTATCTATCTATTTATTTGCGGAAAAATATGGCATTTATTCCTGAAAAAGCACAGAGGCTAGTTTTTACCGCGAAAAAATATCACACTCTCACGGATTTGAAATAAAACACTAGGCGAAAATCTATGTAGAAATATCTACATTATTATATGTATTATTAATCATTTAATTTATATTATCAAGAATTGTATGTAACTACTATTTGGAAGTAATTTATCATATACTAAGTAGTTTTCTATGCCGCAAATGCGGGCGCAATATCCGTACAGACGTTTTTCTTTAACAAAGGTTGTCTGGTAGAGATTGTCACCTCAGCATAAAGCCACCTGTTGACTCAACTTTGTTTGTGTACCAACTGTAATTTTTTTTTGTGTTTGTGTGTTTTGGTGTCAATAAATAATATTAAAATTTGTGTTGTTTGAAGATAAAATTCCGTTTAAATATTAGATGAATTTTACAGGGCGCTGTCTTTGCGGTTCAAAACGACGCACGCGCCACCGGGAGAGACGCTAGTGCATAGAGGAGACGTTCTCACTTCGCTCTACTTCATATCAAGAGGCTCCATCGAAATCCTCAAAGACGACATCGTCATGGCTATTTTGGGTTAGAATCTAATTATATAAGTATTTACTTACAACATAGCAGGCTAGGCTCGGTTCAAGGTGTGCAAGTAGCAAATTTCCAACTGGTGCTAATTCAAGCCAATTGGATTGGAGGGTAGTTGACTACACGAGGTGGATGTTCACTTTTTCATCCTGGATAAACACTAGGAACGCTATTTTTAGAACACCTGAGAAAAAAAAACAAAGCGCAACACGACCCAACCGCCAGCACTGCACTGGTTTAGGAACTTTCTTCAAACATCCTTAAAATAGGAATATCAAAATATTTCATGTGAAAATAAAATTCTTACTACATACTTTTTTAAATTCTTACTATTTTTTGTAATACTGAGTATCTCAGTGTGATGAATAACCGAATTACAGGCAAGGACGACATATTCGGCGAGAACCCGTGCGTGCACGCAACGGTCGGGCGCAGCAACTGCCGCGTGCGCGCGCTCACGTACTGCGACCTGCACCGCGTGCATCGAGACGACCTGCTGGACGTACTCGACTTCTACCCAGAGTTCCGCCAGTCCTTCGTCAGCAACCTCGAGATCACATACAACATGCGCGACGTCAGTACCTTCTTAATTTATCCCTCGAAACCAACTCACAAAGATCATCTAACATTAAAGAGACGTACTAATATAAGGCGACGATCCTGTCCAACACATGATGTGATTTTGCAATGATATATTTTTGTTTTTCGTCCAATAGAAAGTCACCAACAGGAAACTGAATATCAATTTTGGAGCAATTACCTAGTCTTGCTATTGCAATATCTTAACAGACCCCCATATTGGCGACTTTCGAGCGTCTTTCCAGCGTCGTGGGGGGTTAGTTAGGGGGGTCTGTAAGGTGACATCTTTTGCTTTTAATTAATTTATGAACATAATTTATGCATTCAGGAGGATGTGGCTGGCATCGAACCTCGACGAAGAATGAAATACGAGAACCCTATGGACGCACGACTACTGCGCGAAGCATACGCACGGAAAACGCGGGTACCGCACGCTGAAACTTTTGCTGAAAAGGTATATGATATTAGCAAATATGGCATATGCCATTAACATTAAGTAAACAAAGGATATAATCTAATTAAGCCTACGCGCAATTTCTTTTCGGCGTACATTTGAAAATGATGCTTGTAACAGCACTGAAATATCGGGACGTAAACTAAATAATTGCACTCAGCCCGTTCAAATATCTCATAGGTGTTTTTGCGTCACTATCCCAACACAAGTGTCCTTGACTACTTACTGGAAAGACTCGTTGTATGTAATGTAAAATTAATAAAATAAATGCATTTTAATTTTATAGTGTTATAATCTAAACTTCTTTTGAATTAGGATTCGCAGCAAGAAACTGATGACGATACAGAGTCGCCTGCAAGTCGGGGGGGTATTCTAGAATTTTCTGCAGACAAGGCGGGGCAAGACGTTACTCCACTCAACTTCAACTTCAGCAAGCAGCGCTCTACCACTCTTAACTCTATCACTGGTGAGACCCTCTCCTCTCCCTTTCTCTCACACGACCGGAATGTTTCCCCTCTACTTCTTGTTTCTTGCTCTAAAATTGCCGCCAGTTGCAGAGTGACTAAGGGTAAAGTCGATTATGAGCGCTCACAGATCAAACATAGGAGATTATGGATCAACAGTTTTTAAAGATTTACCTTATTACAGTCTGACGCAACCTGCGAAAGCTCCAGTTTATTAAGTATAATAAAGTAATCGAGCAATCGTTCTCAACATTACCCAACAACAATTTGAGCGCAAAGTATTAGTCTGTTAATTTATTTAAAATAGAAAAGTTAAGAAATTTCTCCTAAGACAAAAAGTATTTCAAAGGGAAAATCTTAAATGAATTATATAATGATAGCGCTCGAATTTATAATAGTCATATGTACGTACAAGTAAGACTGGAAAAAGTGGACAACTGTATCCTAGCGGCATGTAGTATTCTTTTATTTTTCTTAGAGTAGTTTCACTAGAGACCGAATGAATTAAATGCAATCCCTCTTCAACCGCCCACTACTCCTTCAACAACTTTTTTCATTTCTTTATAAAGTTAACGAAACAATAATTACCTACAAAACTTTTTTACCAATACCCAAAGTAGTATTTACTTTTCAACATGTAGTAAGTTAAGATTTCTTTGTAATTTTTTTTTCACTTTAGTATGTTTTTAAAATACTCCCCTCATACTATAAAATCTACGAAGTTAAACGACATTAAATTTCAGATAATTATAAACAATCACTAAAGAACAAAATTGTATAGGTAAATCCATAAATACGTAACTTATTCAAATTTGATTATTTAAAACCGCATGGATTATGCTTGAACTTTCCATGTTATTTATTTATACCTACTTCTTGGTGACGCCGCCGCGCCGGCGAGGGGGTGTTATGTTGTATGCACAAAAATGCAGCATGTGAAAGCTCGTAAGGGTTTTCGCTTGCCATTTTATAAAAGTAATGCTAACACTACAACTCTAAAAAGCGAGGGTTGAAATTAGCAAATTTCCAACTAGTGTTCAATGGCCTAACGAAGTGAAAATTTCTTCTTCGCTGTTACTTAAAGAAACACATTTTTTACGATATCTGTAAGAAAAAACAAAAAGCGAAATAATTTAGATAACTGCAACCCGAAACACGATAAAAAAAGCTGTCCAATTCTATTAAATTTATGCTTTATACAGTCTAGGGTAGCAGCAGTTAACAAGATCGATTTTTCAGTAAAATATGATAACATGTGATAACTGGAATTAATACTTTGTAAAAAGTTAATAACAGCTTAGTAAATATGGCAGTCGAAGAAGACAAACAAATTGTAGTGGTAGCATAAAATAAGCGTGAGCGTTTGTGCGATACGCCCCCTCGCCGCGCCGGCCGCCCGCTCTGAGCGCGGCCCTTGTGTGCAGGCATGCTAGCGCAACTTAAACGGAGCTTCCCAGACCTCTACCACCATAAAACACACCAGCCGCTGCACAACAAGTATTGTAAGTATGCATCATACCTATTATTGCATGTTCCCTTTAATTAGATTCGGAAACTTAATTATTTCAATAATCATTATTTCCACGATTTCTCCAGTACTGACATTTATATAATTCAGAAAAATGTATAAAACCAATTCAATGAATGCTGCACCCTTGTAAATATTGATGGATTTATAGTTTTTGCGCTTTCGGTATCCAGTTTATTAAACGTCGTAATTCTTTCAGCGCAATCGACACCACAAACGTACAGGAGTAGGGCGGCGGTCCGGCGGCAGTCGTCGGTGGGTCCTCTGAATGACACGTCGCCGCTGACGGGGGGCGCGGGCGCGGGGGGCGAGCCGGTCGTCAGCACGCCTGCGCACAGCGCCACGCTGCCCGTATCCAGCCTCAGCACGAACCCCAGCTCATACTACACAAACGCGTCTCCGAGCCCGCCCGCGCCGCACGCCGCCGCCGCCGCGCCCACGCACGTCTCCTGCGACGACATCCTGACGCCCTCCGACCGGCCCGCGGGGCGCGCCCCCCCCTCCTCCCGCTCGGCCCCCCACTCCGCCCTCAACCTGCACCACGCTGCCTCCGCCTCCGCCGCCGCCTCCACTCGTCCCACTGCGCTTGTCTATGCCACGGAGAGACAGACTGCGAACCCACAGGTATTTTCAATTCTAAATTAAACGAAAATGGTTCAAAAACTACACTGTACAAGATATGTATGCCAAAAATGCTATAAAAGCACATACTTATGTAACGTATCAAAGAATACTTCATGATTTTATAAGCTCTTGAGAAATGGGATTCTTGCATCTTTACTGGCGTGAAAAAGCTCAACTTTTCAGCAATTAGTATAGTTTAAGTATTTAGTAATTTATAGTTTGACTAGCTTTCCGCCTCCCATTAACAGTTTTTCCCGTAGGAATGAAGAATTTCCCCGCGGTAAAACGTACCGTATATTATTTCCTAATGCCTAATCTATCTTTATGCAAATTTTCCTTAAAATCGGTTGAATAGTTTCGGAGCCTATAGTTTCTCTTTTTTTCTCTTTTTTTTTTAAATTTGTATATTTTATGTATCAATTACAAAATTCCTCTTTATGATAACCATTTCGATTTCAGTCCCTATTTTATTTTTTAATCACGTTTTATAATCTTATTTGCACCACAGTCAAATACTCTATTAATTAAATAAATACATTTCGTCTAGAAATAAACTAGGAAGAAACGACTTGTTGGTGTGGTAGTAGTAAGTATACTGACTATTACTGACCACGTTCCTCTTACCACGTTCTAGGACGCTACGTCTCCTCAATACCAGAATGTGGGCGCGTCAGTACCGGCGGCGTCGGTGGCGACGGTGCTGACGCGGCTGGACGAGCTGAGCCGGCGCGTGGCGGCGCTGGAGAGCGGGCTGACGGCGGACGTGCGCCGCATCCTGCACCTGCTGCAGGCCCGGGACCTGCCGCACCCCGCGCACACACCCGCTCAACCCTTACCCAAAACTGCATCGCTGTCAGTGCCGCAAAGCAACGAAGTATGATCATCATTATCCATCATTTCCAAGCCCTAATACAAAGATCTTCACAACAACCGCTCGGTCCTGCGCTACCCCTGTCTAGTGGCTTCCCGCCTCCCTCACCAGATCGTCGGTCCATCTTGTGTGGTATGTCCCCGCTACGCCTTTCGGCACCCGGTAACATCAAGAACGTCTACTTGATTACTTAGAACATTTGATTGATTGTTGTTGATGTAAACAGACGAAACTCTTGATCTCTTGGTAAAATATTTATTAAAAATATTAATAAGAAAACAGTGCGCACGCAAAAATAATTGCCTGTGGAAAATGCTGACTAATTCTAAATAAGTACTACGATTATGATCGTACATATACTCGACGAAGCTTCAAACGATACTAGTATTTTTAATATGTAAATAAAGTTTAAAATTATTTCACACTGAAAGTGCTCGCCGCGTCGCTGCCGTCCGGGTGTGAATTGAGCCTAACGGTCCTCGATTCTACGCGCAATGTGCAAATTATGATATACATAAATAAATATTCATTTTCATCATACTTGGGTGCAGAAGACACAGTGTCGCCACAGATAATATAATACTACTTAGTATATTATGGTGTCGCTTATCGAGGAGCTGAATTGTATGAAATCCCCATATCGAGAAAATTACAAACAATGCCTATAGGATGTTCGGCTTCGTTATGAGGACTTGTCGCGATTTTAAAAAGCCGTCAATCTTTATACAACTTTATAATTCTTTGGTTCGCCCTCATCTAGAGTATGCGTCCCAAATATGGAACCCTTTATATAATAAGTACCTATATTGACAAAATAGATCTCGTCCAGAGAAAATTCTATCGTTCAATGCACTTTAAATGTTACCGCAAAAAGATGTCGTATAGTAATAATTTAAAAAGTAAGTATTCTATTATTTCGCTTCAATCGAGACGAACCCTGTTAGACACTATGTTTTTCTTTAAAATATGTAATAATATGTTGGACTGCCCAGACCTTACCAAGCAAGTATTCTATCATGTTCCCTTACGACCTCAACGTGAAGCACACCCGCACGAACTATTTTACACGAGTTTTTGCAACACCAATAGACTACAGGCCCGTGTTAAAAAAATGATGGGTCATTTGAACCACCAGATGACCTATGTAGAACGATATAAGAGCATAAAATAATAAGATTCAGCATTATGCCGTCACTTGTAAGCTGTCCAACTGAGTGCAGGTGAGAATTCAAAAGTACAGGTAGAGTGAGTACATTTTGGTCATATATTTTTGTACGGCATTCTTACCATCGATAGATCCATGAAAAATAATAAGAAAACGCGTAGTGCCGTAAAAAAATGGTGCGCCAAAAAGTCGGATTTTTTTTTTGAATTTCCGACAATTTCCAGGGTGAATTTGGTCATTTGATTTTGTACGGCATCAGTTTCATACTATTTCAATACTGCTTCTAATCCATTATTCCGCAACGCCGTACAAAAATCATGCGACAAGGGGCAAAACCGAGGGTTGCAACCCCCTCTCTTTCCGTGGTCCAGGGGGTGATTTGACACCACATCAAATTAATTTATTTCGAAAGTATTTTATGCATAGATAATATTTTTTCATATGCCGTACATTTTCGTTGGTTCAAAGGGGAAAAAAAATCAAAAAGAAAAAATCCATATAACGAAAAGTAAGGTGAAATTCATCACGATATTTTTTTATACGGCATTTAGATAGTTTATTTGTACTAATTTTCATAGAGAACTTCATAATTTAGATAGAGAAGATAATTCGGACGTCGATGAAGACGTTGATTCTGATAACAACTCAGCGGCTGATTCCGATACTGAATAATTTAAAGAAAAACCATATTTTTTATAATCATCATAATTAAATATATCGAATTTTTCTAAAAAATGATTGTTTTATTTATTCACACCATTACAATGAAATAAATAAATTTATATATATGTATCAATAATGTTCGAAGTATATAGTAAACCAAAAAGTATACAAAACTGTTGATACTGTGATTGACAGTTTCAATTTTTGGATATAATATACACACCGTTTCACTTCAGTTAGACGTCATAGTGATTTTATCATATTATCAATTGTTCTCTTCGAAAATATGTTAATGCCGTACTGTATCAGATGGCCATAAAGTACCCTTAAAATGGTAGCGTCATTTTCATCAGCCTAAAAGATATGGTCTGCATTAAAATGTACGGCATCATTTTTTCCTAATTTATTTATGTTAATACTATTTAAAACATGGGATACAATGTACAAAACTGCTATATTTCATTAATCTATGATATTTAAATTTCTGCAATAATTTGCAAAATTTCAGTTTTTGTATTTCTCTATAATTTTTTTCAGAACAGTTTCTTTTGAACGGCAATACTATATAACAATTGCATTTTACAATATCATGTTAAAAAAAAAGTTCCCGTACAGGATCAAATGATTTTACAGCTTTATAAATCAAGAATACGATGAAATTAAGATAATTATTGATATAAATTCAAATGAACAATCATTTTTTGACGGCATTATTTTTAATAGTGCTTTTAAGTGCTAGATAATGTTTTGGAACCGAAGCCGTACTTTTTCAAATCACCCCCTGGACCACGTAAAGAGAGGGGGTTGCAACCCTCGGTTTTTTCCCCTTGTCGCATGATTTTTGTACGGCGTTGCGGAATAATGGATTAGAAGCAGTATTGAAATAGTATGAAACTGATGCCGTACAAAATCAAATGACCAAATTCACCCTGGAAATTCACGGAAATATAAAAAAAAATCCGACTTTTTGGCGCATCATTTTTTTACGGCACTACGCGTTTTCTTATTATTTTTCATGGATCTATCGATGGTAAGAATGCCGTACAAAAATATATGACCAAAATGTACTCACTCTACCTGTACTTTTGAATTCTCACCTGCACTCAGTTGGACAGCTTACAAGTGACGGCATAATGCTGAATCTTATTATTTTATGCTCTTATATCGTTCTACATAGGTCATCTGGTGGGACAAATGACCCATCATTTTTTTAGCACGGGCCTGTAGTCTA
>CAOKYR010000449.1:0-11276 GCA_948473455.1 Teleiodes luculella | reverse complement strand
AATGAGTGGTTAGCTGTTTATGGTTTGATACCCCGCGTAACCGCGTTAAACTTTAGTACCTATCATTGAAATGTAAGAACCATCCTTGCAATTTCAATGATCACGTAACAAGAAATGAAACTACTGAAGACGTTTAACATGGATGCAAGAAATGACTAAAGACGACGAAATGAAACTGAAGAAATAATGACTGAACATGAAGACATTAAACTTGGATAATGCGAGAAACTACTAAAGACTAGGCTGTATGGGCTTAGATCCCTTTGCCTTTCCCATAAGGGAGAAAGAAACTAAAAAAAAAGAAATGAAAAGATTGAGGTTATGTTATAGTTTTGTTTTTCTTTTATCAAATTTTATAAAATAAATAGGTAATTTCATATAACCCGATCTTTCGAGGGCATTTGCCAGAAGTTCTGCGTTGGTGGTCTTTGTACTCAACCCTGATTTTTATTTTCCTACCAGCCTACCAGTATGATTTAAAGTAGGTTTTTTTTGTACATACCTATATTTCTTTTATATTTATTTTTATGTCTTTACTTCTCTTTTATTTAGATGAAATTAAATTCACCCTTGTTATCGTGTATTTACGGTCGACCAATATTTCATATTCCCGAAACAGGCAGGCTGGGACAGAAGCCGAGCGTAAAATCAGCTGTCTACCAGCAAATTTTATAGGTTTTGTTTTTGTTTTCAGTGATAAACACCAACAATGTCGGCCGCTGAGTCAGCGTTGCGCGCGCAAGTGGCGGGTGACGCGGGCGACCCTCCAGCGTATGAGCCCGGCTCACAGGCTGCGCTCACGGCCGCAGAGCGCGCGCGCATCGAGCGCAACCGGCAGAAGGCGCGGGCGCTCAGGGACGCGCGCCTCGTGCAGCGCCCTGCGGACCACGCGCCGCCGCCCCCAAGACGCGGCCCGTATGTACTAACCACCACTTGTGAACTGGCACAACCTTTTGTTACTGTAGTCTTATGGCAACAACCATACATAATGGCCAGTTCACATTACTCCAGTAGCATTCCAGTCCAGTCATCCAATCCAGTGCTGGAATGCTACTGGAATAATGTGAACCGACACTGGAATGCACTGGAATGTACCCATTCCAGTGAGCATTCCAGTCCAGTGACTGGAGAGACCGTCAACTTTTCATTCCAGCTCACCCAATCCAGTCCCACTGGAATAGTGTAGACAGCCATTCCAGTTGCAATCCAGTGCTAGATTGAACTTTTAACAGTGAAAATCATTGTCACCGATGTGTTACCAATACAGCTACTCCTAAAAGACTGGAATAATGTAAACGATATGCTCCAGTCTACTACTGGACTGGATTAACCCGCTGGATCACTGGACTGGAATAATGTGAACCGGGCATAACATCAATGTTAACAGCTGAAAGGACTTGGATCCAGGCCAGAAAAAATATTAAAAAAAACATCAATGTTAGCAACCTAACAAAATAATGTAGGTAATCTAGAAGTAATTTGATTTTTCCACTTTTTCCAACTTTAGGCTAAACTGCAATAAAATAAATAAGTGTATTAAATTTGTGCTACTCTAAATAAATGTGCATGTTTCTAAATATTATAATTTAATGTGATTATTAACCAGTTACCATTTTTGGGGGAGGGGCCTTTGTCCAGCAGTGGGCGTCTTTCGGCAGAAAAGATGATGATGAATGATGAACAACCAGTTTGTTATCATTTCCAAGTATCTTAACACTCAAGAACTCTTCTTTTAAACCATATAAGCCATTTCAACCTATGCTCTGTTTCATAATATAGATACCTAAATCCGGACAAAAGTTCATTGACCTCTTTCTTTTCTTGAAAGTTTTTAAAAACTAGTTGCCCGCCCGCGGCTACGCTCGCGTTGGTTTTCGACTTTTTCCTGTACCATTTCTATCTCTGGACCAAATTTAATTAAAACTTTTCGCCCACTGTACCATTTTTCCCGTGAGAATAGAGTTTTCCCGCGGTAAAAGGTAACCTTTATCCATGCTCAAAGTCTTTTATATCCCTGTACCAAGTTTCATCAAAAATTTCCGCCCGTGCCACTATTTTTCCCGTGAGAATGAGGTATTTTCTTACAGTTTAAGCTGTGGTTTAAGGTAGTTCTTTAAGACCCGCCGCTCAAACGGAACCAAAAAGATTTCAGTTTCCACGCTCAGGCTCATGGAAGAAAGACGGAAAATGGTTCTGTAGTCGCAGATGATGTTTCCTGCTACCGGCGGCTCAATAGACAGTATCGCGAAGTTTACTACCTGCGATAAGAAATAATACATAAACAACTCTATAATTACATTAATGAGTTGTCAACAGTTAAGACATCTTACTATTTTGTATCTCTCCCTTTAGTTTCTTACTATTAACACTGTCACAAAGGAACTTTATGTTCTTCTCTTGAAAGACCTCCACCTGCCCCTTATAGTCTTTCCCTAACCAGCCAAGTTATCATTTCTCTCTCTATATATCTATCATCATCATGCCTCACCTTCAGTGAGTCTAGCAATCTATATTCTAATGTGACAGTGTCAATGTTCTGTGCCCTCTTTACACACACTACCGAGGAACACTCCTCAGATTTCAATGGTAACTCTCTGTAACCATTCATCTCTCTCTCTTGTAGATCAGACTCTTTAAAGTTCTTATTGTAGCTGAAATCTAGACAATACACATTTTCCGTATACCACAACGTGGCTATTAGAAATATAACCGAAACTACTTCCATAGTTTAGATTGGAAAATAACTCACCAGGTTTCCTTGCGTTATAATATTATCTAACTTCTTACCTCATTTCATCATCATTACTTTATACATTATCCAAAGATCTGAGCGCGGCTATTCTTGATATATAACCATCCTTCGATTCTTATTAATATACATTATAGCCGCTGTGTGTGTGAAGCCCTTTAACCTCTCAAAAAATACTCCTACCCGCATGTGCCTTTTCTGACAGACACGTCCAAACTCAAGCTTACCAACCTAACGGCAAAAAGCCTCGTCTACGTCTCTATGGTAGGTACGTTCGCAATCTTTGCGATACTCACTCACGCTTACCAACCTAACGGCAAAAACCTCGTCTACCTCTCTATGGTAGGGTGCGTTCGCAATCTTTGCGACGACCTCTCTATGGTAGGTTGCGTTCGCAATCTTTGTGATAAAGCGACAGACAGATCTCAAAGGCTCTGACTCGCCACATTCGCCAATTTAACCAACTGACGAAGCTGAAGACTTCGGACGGTAGAACCGTGACATCTAACAAACAAACAAACAAACAAACAAACAAACAAATGCTTTATTTCCAAGAACAAATTGTACAGTTGATAGGAATTACCGTCGGGCCCCGCACTAGGTTGCATCTAAGCCAGAGCAACAGGAGGAAATCGAGGGATTCTATGGACAGCTGTACACGACAACACGGACTGACAGTTGAAAGCTGCAACTGACCCCAGAGCTAGGCTAACCCGACACTATACCGAAGACATCCGGACGTCAGCCTGTACGAGATTAGGATGGCTCTCAAACAGTTAAAGAACAAAAAGGCACCAGGTGATGACGGAATAACTGCTGAGCTTCTGAAGGCAGGTGGTACACCGGTCTTGAAAGCCCTAAAGAAACTGTTCAATTCCGTCATCCACGAAGGAACAACGCCGCAGGCGTGGTATAGAAGTAAGAAGCGTGGTGGTCTTCTTCTTTAAAAAGAGTGATAAAACCCTTTTGAAGAACCACAGACCCATCTCGCTACTGATCCATATCTACAAATTGTTTTCGAGAGTCATCACAAATCGTCTTGCGCGCAGGTTCGACGACTTCCAGCCTCCCGAACAAGCTGGTTTCTAAAAGGGCTTTAATATCATAGACCACACCCACACGCTGCGGCAGGTTATACAGAAGACCGAAGAGTATAACCAGCCACTATGCTTAGCGTTCGTGGACTATGAGAAAGCCTTCGATTCGATTGAGACTTGGGCAGTGCTGCAGTCTCTTCAGAGGTGCCAAATTGACGACCGGTATATCGAGGTGCTGAAGTGTTAGTACGATAATGCCACTATGCCAGTCCGACTCCAGGATCAGAACTCCAGACCAATCCAGCTGCAGTGAGGTGTAAGACAGGGAGACGTTATTTCTCCGAAACTGTTCACCGCTGCACTGGAGGATGTCTTTAAGCTTCTGGACTGTAAAGGACATGGCATCTATTTTAATGGCGAGTACATTTCTCACCTTCGGTTTGCCGACGATATCATAGTCATGGCCGAGACCTTGGAGGACCTCGGCATAATGCTCGATGACCTCAATAGAGTTTCTCAACAAGTGGGTCTGAAGATGAACATGGAGAAGACTAAAGTCATGTCGAACGCCCATGTAGTTAGTACCCACTCCAATAAATGTTGGGGACTCTGCTCTCGAAGTGTATCTAGACCATTACGTCTACCTGGGACAAACATTCCAGCTAGGTAGATCTAACTTCGAGAAGGAGGTTAATCGTCGAATCCAACTTGGATGGGTTGCGTTCAGGATAGTGTTGTAAAAAACTCAAGTCTTTTAGTCTTAATTTCGGGACTCAAGTCGAGTTTCAGGGCTAGGACTCGTTTAGTCACATGAGTCCGAGTCCTTTAAGTCCTTTGAGTCCTTTTGAGTCCTTTGAGTCTTTTAAGTTCTTTGAGATAGACTGAGTCATGAACTCGAGTTGGTGTATAAATGTCGGTAGATAGGTTTATTTTTAAAATCAGGAAATTTAATAACCAAACCAAGAAACCGATTGGGTAATAAAACTATACGGGCTTCAATGTGCCTGTCTTCGTGGCTCAATACACTAAAATAATATAATATATATAATTTAATAACAATTACTTAATTACCTACCTAATAAATCGATAATTTGTTAATTGCTGTTTTATTTACTTCAAACTACAGCTTTAGAGGACTCAGTCATGAGTCCTTTAAAAAGACTCAGTCTTTGAGTCCTAAAGACTCACATTGAGTCCTTTTAACAAAAGACTCCAAATTCGGAAGGACTTGAGTTCTAAGTCTCATTTATAAGACTCGAGTCTTCAAAAAAGAGCTCGAGCTCTGGTAAGTAGGACTCAAAGACTCGAGTTTCTTACAACACTAGTTCAGGAAGCTGCGCAATATCTTTTGGTCCCAAATACCGCAGTGCCTTAAGTCTAAAGTCTTTGACCTATGTGTGTTGCCAGTGATGTGATGACTTACGGATCTAAAACGTGGTCGCTTACGATGGGCCTAATAAGAAGGCTCAAAGTCACCCAAAGAGCGATGGAGAGGGCTATGTTTGGAGTTACCTTGCGTGATCGAATCAGGAATGATGAGATCCGCAGGCGAACCAGAGTCACCGACATAGCCCGAAGAATCGCTAAACTTAAGTGACAATGGGCTAGGTTCTTCAATGGCGACCGCGCGCCGGAAGACGTAGTGTGGGCAGGCCCCCCACGAGGTGTACCGACGATCTGGTGAGGGTCGCGGGAAGCCGCGACTCCAAGGTGAAGAGTATAACAATGTCTACACATGTTTATATGATGTTGCAATTTATTTAAATAAGGAATATTAGTAGCCATATTAAATTCCTATGCTTTCAGCTAGATTTATATTTTATTTTTAACTTTTAGGTTTGGACCTTGAAGGCGGTTTTATATATTTTTTAAATTATCTTTTGATTTATAGTTTTATAAGATTGTTTTGTTTTGTTTTTAAAAATTCTTTATTTGTTCATAAAATTATTACTATGACATAAAATTGAAAAACAACTTCAACTTATGACCTAATCTAAGCTAACAAGGGCTACTTTTCTGGCTAGACACGCCTACAAAAGATTTCTACTATAAGTATAAACACTTGTTGAATAATACCTTCTCAAAGTTTATCAGTATCGGCGGTGGTCATTTAGAACGCGAAACAGTGTTACAGTTTCACTTTTAGCAGACTTTCTTAATTATTATTGTATTGACTAAGTAGAACTTAGCCTTAATAATTTAGAAATTAATACAATGCGAAATAATAATAACAATATTTGTACGATTACATACACTGAATGTGGGTACAAAGTTAAACGTAGGTAGTATAGTAGCAGTACTGCGGTTACGCAGCGCTGCGTAAACCAAAAAACAAGCCTGCTTGCGAGCCGCCCCGCCCCCCGCTCGTCGCGTCATATTAGGCAGCCGAGGGGAAGCGATGCGGCGCACAACAGGTCAGGCTACTGGACAGCAGTCTGCGAACAGTCATCTACAGGCGGGAATAAAAGATAGTGATGTGGTAGCCTGTAAGTTCCGTATCTGTCGATATATGGCAAGTTATTCAGTTTCAATTGACCTATTTGCGAGATCAATGAATTTGTATGAGATGAATTATTATCATAAAAATTTCGGGTAAGTTTCAATATGTATTGTTTTAAAGTGGGGTAACCTATTTTAGAATGTAGTTTTGCCAAATTGGTAAGAATTGGGGTGTCAAAAGCAATTTTTAGGGCTTTATTTTGAATTACTTGTAAGAGTTTATAGTGACAGTCACGTGTACAGCTCCACACAGGACATGCATAAGTAATACAAGGCCTTACAAGAGTAGAATAAATTCTAAGTTTCATAAATGAACTCAATTTGCTGCGTCTGTTTAAAATGGGACTAAGTGCTCCTAATGCTTGTGCTCCCTTCGTGCGGATTTTATTAACATGTTTGGACCAGTTTATTTTGTTATCTAAGGTAACGCCTAAATATCGAACTGAAGGGCTCCATGGGATAGGATATCCTTCCATTTTTAATTTTCTGGTGGGAAGTTTACGTTTCTTAGTAAATAAGATAGCTTCAGTTTTGTTGGCATTTAATTTTAGTTTCCATTTTGTGAAGTACGCATGAAGCAAATCAATTGATAACTGTAATCGGCCTATAATTAAGTTTAGATCGTCAGAAGATGTGAAAGATGCAGTGTCGTCAGCGAAGCACGCAAGTTTGGTATGGTTTTGAACAGGGATATCGTTCAAGTAGAGCAAAAACAGATACGGTCCGAGGATTGAACCTTGGGGTACTCCTGCTGGCACTGGAAGGCATGCGGACCTTTTGTCATCAATATGAACAGCAAAAGCCAATGCCTAAAATTGGTGCCTTTTTTTTTTTGAGCGTCCACTGAGGAGACCTTGATATATCGCTTCTAGACAATGTACCTGATAAATTAAAGTATGACAAGCATACCTCTAAACTCAGTCCGAACAGAGTTATAGAGGTTGAAAGTTAAGCCCGACGGTACATTTTTTGTATGAAAAATATTACACATACGAATAGATTTTTATACACTTACATTTATTTTTGTTTATTACTACTTACTACACCTACGCATACCTGTAAACTAACCTTTACATTTATATACAGGGTGTTACAATAATACCCGTAAAGCTTTGAAGGGGTAAAAGGGTTGCTAGTAAGGAGTCTACTGACCAAACATGAGACCTGTAGTAAGACATTTTGACTTGACAAATAAAACCGTTTTTAACTAAAAATACATTTTTTTAACATAATGTGAATCCAGCTCTATTATTCTCGTAAGCACTGGTAATGGCAGGCTCGGCTCACTTCGCGCCAGAGCTCCAGAATGTACCTACGCCGGCGTCCGCATTTATGTGGAATGTGGATAGTTAGTAAAGAGCGACGCGCACCCGAGTGACGACGCCCGTGCTTTAATTCGCTTATTCCAAGTTTTATTTTAATTATTATGGGTGAAAGAAAAGCAAAAAGGTATTGTATAGCATTCGGGTGTTTAAATAACGATAGGAATGTCAATGAGGTACAATATTTTTTCCTTCCAAATAATATCGAAAGGTAAGATAATACTTTTACTGTCTTTAATATATTTTTTATTGATTAAATCATTATAATAATGAAATAATTTCAGGTATTAACATATTTAGTGATATCACCCTACCCCAGCTGCTATATTTTCGTATAAATGTTAACCACCTCTAATTAGAAATCGTTCAGTATAAGTAGACCTCCCAGAACTAGTGATTGCTTACTAATACAAGCTCACATAAACTGGTTACTGGTTAAATACTCATAAGTTAAGTAATAAAATAAAGAAATGTATTGAAAATGACGAACTTTAGATCAAATAGTAGCCACGATACAGGCTGCGCCTAGTGTGGTTGCTTTTTAAAACAGTGATTGTAACTGGTCAAGTTTAATTAAAATTATTTATTATGATTATTATTAGTTACCAGTGAAGTATTACCAATATCAATATAATATCAAAGGTTTAATTCAATTATTTTGTAATTACGCCCAACCCTACAGAGGAGCGGCTTTATCAAAGGCGCGCGACGGACTTAGTAATGCGGACTCTCGCGTCGCGGACTTAAGGTGCATAATGTTTAAAAATGAGCGCAGCGAGAAACGGTAGGCTATGTTGGTGCGTGGTAGCTAGATTGAAATTCGCACGTTTGCTATCAGAGAGTGGGCCTTCTGTATCTAGTACTATTATTTATTGTGGTAATGGCAAAGAATAATGGCAATCCATTTCTGTAGACATGTAGTTTCACGTCGTTTGAATTTTGTGGACTATTATGGGTAATCAAGATTATACACCATCAAAATCAAGAAATAAAAACGAAATAGTCGTACTTTGTCTTACTATTGACCAAAAACTCACGCGCACTACACAAACGAAGAGGTTTGTGTGACAGCTGAAGCACAGCATGCATTGCCGATAACGCTGCGCTGTCAGACCAATCATGATAAAGTGAGAAAGAGACGGATAGATTGGCTTCGGCAGTTAGGTGCTGTATAAGTTATATTACATGCTATAATAATATACATATGAGTTAAATACAGCAAATGGTCTAAGCAATGTAAATGCAAATAATAAGAATGTAACTCACCAAAAACATCAATTAATAAAAGGGCCGCTGTTAACAAAGTGTATATATTTTTGTGGTTTTTATTCTTTCACATTGACGAAATAACATAAAAATATATTTTATGATCAAACAAAAGTCATCTTGAGCGGGGTTTTAATCGGCTTTAAGAGAGCACAAACTAAAACCATTTTTAGTTCAAGTTTTGATACATACCTAAACAAAGATACGCCGATCTTCATGTTTAAATATGCAACTAAAAAACAGGTATGCTAGGTAAAAATAATATGCTTTAATAGGAATTCATAAATGTGTTATTCTGAATCGATATGATAAGATTTAAAGTAAAAAATCAGTTTTTTTTTTTCCTTTTTTTGAACCTCTATAACTCAGTCCAGACTGAGGATAGCGAAATGTACCATGTACCGTTGTATCAGTGGTAGGACCTGGTACACGGACATCAAGGTCTGGTCAGTGGTCGCGCGAAAAAAAAAAGGCACCACCTTCCATATAAAAATGAGCATTGTCCTTTGCGATCGCTTAGGTAGGATTTCAGAAGTTTAACTAAGTTCAGCGGCACATCGTTGGTAATCAACTTATGTAGAAGGCCTCTGTGCCACACGGTATCAAAAGCCTTCTCAATATCTAATAAGAACATGCCAGTGGACTTTTCTAGATTAAGATGGTGTGCTATGTGTTCACCTACTCTCGCCAATTGCTGCACAGTGGAATGGGACGACCGAAACCCAAACTGTTCCCGGATAAGAATGTGCTCAGTAGCGATTTTTAATCGAGCATAAATTACTTTTTCAAAGAACTTACCCAGAACTGGTAGCAAGCTTATGGGTCTATAGCTAACAGGATCAGTCTCATCCTTTCCTGGTTTCTTAAGAGCTACGATCTTAGCAATCTTCCAGGTATTAGGGAAATAATTTAAACGAAGGCAACCATTAAAAATTTTTGACAAAAAAGTTTTATAAGATTAAAGAAACTGTTATTTATGCATGATATAACTTTGACATAAACAATCATAATACTAATCAAATTCTCATTCGTATGCCTCAGTTTTTATGTACTATGTTTCAAAAGAATAAAGTTTTTCATTTCATTTAATTTCATTATATTGCATATATAATGTGCCTTTGGTGACTAGTTATGTAGGTAGGCAGGTACTTAATTTATACTTGCTAAACTATTACAATAATGTCCACTTGTGTAAATAGTAGGTAGGTACTTACTTACTTTACTTATTGGAATTCAATTGGATACAAAAATTTGAAAACTTGCAGCTATAATATAACGAACAATTAGATGAATTCAAATGGGTGTAAGCAAAGCCATTTGGAAGTTCTTACCAGTAGGTAAATCTTTTACGATCATTGTTAGTTACCGCTACAGAGCAAACCCCGACGCGCCAGCCAGATGCACCACCGCCTGCATCAGCTTCTTCTTCTGGTTCCTCTCCACTACTGGAGGTTGGCAGTCAGCTCTGCATACGTCCCTCTATCTCTCGCCAAACGGAAAAGTTCTTCGACCGTGGCGACACGCCTGTCCAGCTTTTAATGTTGTCGAGCCACGACATTTTAGGTCTGCCGACGACGCCTCTTTTCCCTTAGATTTTGCATTCTGAATAGAATAAAATAATTAGGTACTTACCTAAATAAAATAAAAATAACCAGAGATGTTTCCCTATTAATTTTATGTAACATACGATTGAATGTAGGTTTATGTATGTTGGGCACTTCTCGGCAGGATAGACACGGGCGGGGGGTTCCTGTTGGACGAGGCGGAGGGCGGGGGCGGCGGGGAGGCGCGGCTGGTGGCACCCCCCGCGCCGCTGCAGCCCCCCGAGCAGCCCGAGTGCCGCGAGTGCCGGCGCCGCTTCCCCGCCTCCTACCTGCTCGACAACTTCCACTACAACGTGTGCGATGAGTGCAGGTCACAACCAAACCAATCACTAAAGCCTGACCAAAGAAATAAGAAACCTGCTCTGGGGGCGCCACCTGTATATTTTTACGAAAATGGCAACAATTTCCCTTATAAAGTTAGTTCCATTGAAATTCCGCAATATGGCGAGGTTTCTTATTTCTTTGGTCGGTCTTTACCTATTTCATTATACTTACTTACCTACGTAATCCACCAACCGTCATTTCATTATTTTCACTTCTTGAAGATTTTGAATCGTGTGGCCTGTCCAGCTCTGTACTTTGGTTAATCTAGGTACTTACCTACTTTATAGTTTCTTTTAAACCCCCAACAAAAAAGAAGGGTATTATAAGTTTAATGTGTGTGTGTGTCTGTCTGTGGCATCGTACCTCCTAAACGGATGCACCGATTTTGATCTACTTAGTTTTTTTTGTTTGCATGGTGTCACAATCGAGAGTGTTCTTTCTTAGCTATGATCCAAGAAAATGTATTCAGCCATTT
>CAOKYR010000448.1:80118-104747 GCA_948473455.1 Teleiodes luculella | reverse complement strand
CTTCTTTGTTTCTGAACGGATTGCTTTCAAAATTGATATTTATGGGGACCCTAGATATCAATCCTGTAAGCAATCCGTTCAGAAACAAAAAAGTTTAAAATGGCAGCTAAATTTACCAATTTTGATCTCAGATTCGTCATCCATCGGTCACCACTGGGGAACCTAGATATTAATTTTGAAAGAAATCTGTTCAGAAACAAAAATGTTTAAAATGGCGGCAATTTTGTTCCAATTTTGACCTCAGATTTGTCATTGGAGACCACTGGGGACCCTAGACAGGGGGGTTTCACTCGTTAGAATAGGTATGACGGGCGAAATATCGCCCCGGCTGATGAAAGGCAGGGCTAGCTACATCAGTACGCGAACAGTCGCCGGGCGCGCGTGACGCGTCGTTATTACGCGCCGCTCCGCTCGCTCAAATTACGAGAATGACTTCACAACAATACGACAAATGCTGTTGTGTTTATGGATGCAAAAATAAAAGGAAAAGGACTGGATCGGATGTGTCTTTTTTTAGATCTCTTTTCTTGTCCTCATAATTTTCTCTGACAAACCTACAGTAACATTATGACGTATTTTCATAAACTAAAGTACTTACCTACCTACCGACGAGTAAATATATTTTGCAAACATTATAATACGAGTAATACTATTACTTAGTAAATAGTAGTAGCATTGGTTTATTTGAACCATCATTTGTTTGAGTAGGTAGGTACATTATAGGTTAATAAATCAGATGTTTTATTTTCTCAAAGACGACAGCCCTAAAGATGTTAGTAGAGTGGCACAAGAGTTGGCGCAACGCGAGAGAAAGAGATGCAGCAACTTCGTCTTTTCGCCTAGCGCCGTGCGATCTGAATTGCACTTTATTGTAACGAAGATAGGGTTGCAATTTATTTGAATTATGTCGCATAGTGGAGTTTCTGTAGGGACTACTATTTGGTATTCTGTGCCCTATATATCAATTTTAAAAGCAATCCGTTCAGAAACAAAAAAGTTCAAAATGGCAGCCAAATTTACCAATTTTGATCTCAGATTCGTCATCGGTCACCACACCACTGGGGACCCTTGATCAATTTTGAAAGAAATCCTTTTAGAAACAAAAAAGTTCGAAATTGCGGTAATTTTTTCCAATTTTGACCTCAGATTCGTCATTGGACACCACTCTGGCGGGAGAAAATGAGGGTATCTTGTCCTCTCCCCTACTCAAAATCTTTCCCATCTGATTATTAGTAATTTATTACAGGTAATAATTGTTCTGTGACAATCATTTTTTTTATTTATTTAAAATCATAACTTTCCCGACAATCATTCATCGGGAATGAAGTTTTTCCCGTGGTAAAAGGTAGCATATGTCCTTGCCTAAGGTCTATTCTAATTCTGTGCCATGTTTCATAAAAAAATTCCGCTTGCGCTTCCATTTTTCCCGAGGGAATGAGGTATTTTTAAGCCGTATAAGGTAGCCTTTATCCATCCCCAAGGTCTATTCTAGCTATCTCTGTGCCAAGTTTCATCAATTTTTTTCGAGTGCGCAACCATTTTTCCCGTGGGAATATTTTTTTTCCTGCGGTAAAAGGTAACCTTTAGCCATCCCAAGATTTATTCTATTTCTGTGCCAAGTTTCATCAAAACTTTTTCGCACCTCAGCTCCGCTTTTCCCTTGGGAATTAGGTATTTTCCCGCGGTAAAAGTAAGCCTATGTCCTTTCTCAAGGTCTATTCTATCTCTGTACCAAGTTCCATCAGAGTAACTGAGCCCTAAACTGAGTATCATTGATATCTGCCCATAAACGAAAAACATGAAAATAATCTTCGAATTTTAACATTGAACTTTTCAATATGAAGAGGCTCTAAACTGATGCCGAGTTTGTATGTGCGACTAATTATCATAAATTAACAAATTCGAATGTTTTTTTCTTTATTTTTCACATTTCTGAGTTTTTGCCCACCAAAAAAGTGGATAATGGGTTATTACTGGTACGTTTGGGTTTTAACCCAGTTATAACCCGGGCGGATTGAAACGGGCAAAAACTATTGCCCATCTCTGTCTGTAACTTACATACACGGTGAAAGTAGCGACAAGCTCAAGAAGCTCAATGTCACTGTGTCGCGTTTGACAGCTTCTCGAGCCTGTCGCTACTTACATAGTAGGCCTAATAAAGAAAAAAAAAAAAAAAAAAAAAAAAAAAGAAAAAAAAAAAATCACGGGAAGATAAATGGCTGGTTTACACGTATTAAGTTGTTAGGTAGTTAACTAAATTTTTAGTTAAAATTAACTTAATTTTAAGTAACCGATCGTTTACACGCTTGTCTAACTTATGCACTCTTTAGTTCACTGTACTACTTAAGTACTTCACTAAATTGTTGAGTTCACACGTAACTAAATGACAGTTTAGTAGAAAGCCACGCCTACCGGGGAATGCAAGCGGTGCGGGAGGCGCGGCTACTTAATCAAAAATAGACTAGATTCTATTTCACTTGTTCACTTAACCACTAAATCGTTTACTTACCACTTGTGACTAAAGAGCTCTTAAGTGGTTGTTTACACGCAATAATTAAGTTAAAATCAAGTTTAAATTTAGTTAATTACTTCGTCACTTAATACGTGTAAACCAGCCATAAGCAGTATGCAAAATTAATAGGATCTGTCCTCCCTCTCTGTACAAAAAAAATCGCTTTTTTTATTTTTATGGCACTAGCATAGCTTGAGCATAGCAAGCCGGCTCTACATTCTCCACAAATCTGGAGAGACAAAAGGGACGCAGTTATGCGCATGAGTGAGCGCGGTGTATTTGCATCTAATTCTAACGCATAATTGCGTCTCTTTCGGCTCTTGAGTTTTGTCTAGAATGTAGTGCCGGATTTACTCTGAGTTTATCATCCAATACCGTACAGACATTTGTATCAAACTATTCTATCATTCGCTAACATTATGTCGTGGTAACATTTGATTGGTGTAAATTCGGTTTGTGTTGAAATGAGTTCCTTAACGCACCAATAACGTGTCATCTATTTGACATTTCTGAAAAACTCATTACATTTTCCTTGATTTAAATCGCGTCGTGCGTTTGTAGTTCGAGAATCGAGAGAATCGTCCGATCGTCCGTGCGGAGCGGAGCAACTTGACCGGTGTTTTCACATTTTATTTGTTTTTGGCTAGAATCTAATAGAATTATTAATTCAGTTTGAGAAATTGAAAGATGAAGTATTTAGTTTTATTAGGAGCGGGTTTCCTGCTTCTATCGGGTAAGTTCTTGTTCCATTTTTATGCATTTCGGGAGTTGTATGTGAAAGATGGTGAATGCTAGTTGATTTGAGAGAAAGCTTCAGGATTAGTTGGTTTGTTGAATTGACCAGTCTACAGAAGAATTTCAGCAAGTTTATCAGCTACTAGAGGGTAGCGGCGTGTCAACTTGTCGACGTGGACGGACGTAGGGCAACCTCCGCCACCCTGAACCTCCCCCTATGTTGTTTCTGAACTCTGAACACGTTTTTTTTACCGAAGTTGGGTCAGAGAGTCAACCTTATATTATACATACATACATAAACTCACGCCTCTTTCCCGGAGGGGTAGGCAGAGACCACTTCCTTCCACTAGCATGTATGAGGAGATTAATGAGTGTGGATGAAGCAAAAGAAGTATGTTTGGATCGTAGCTTATATTGTGTTGTTGTTAATATCTGTATTCATAAAGTGCAGGATGTTTGAGAGCAGTGTATCTTGTTGCAGGGAGCCTGGTGGCTGCAGAAGGGGAGCAGAGCTCTCCCACAGTTGACGCAGACCTCGGAGCCTCCAGGAAAGGCTCACGCACTGGTAACTATCATGATCAAAATACTGACATAATTTCAAAATACAAGTTAACTGAATTAGAGGCATACTGATACTGATTTCCTGATTGAGTTCTTGAAGTTTCATTTAAGAATTTAACACTGAATAAAATAGAGCAAAGATCCAAACAATTTTGATAATTCAATTATTGAAAAATTCAATAAATAATAAATATGTCACAAACTTTCCGGTTTATAATAATTAGTAGGATTAGAGTTCTCTGTATTTATTTATAGTAGATTATTTTAAGTCCTTTTTCTGTTACTCAAAGTTTGTCTACCAAGTTAAGGGAAAGAACACCGGTCAGAGAGTCAACTTCAGGGCAGTCAGAGAGTCAACTTCAGTCAACCACACCATTCTTTCATGAGTCCAGGAGAGTTTACGAATGAGCCTAAATTTAACACATTTAATTATCTTTCTGACTAATAAGCTAAGGCTTATCTGGACTTATAATCGAACATTGAACAAGATAAAAATATTGATAAATATAAAACCACAGTAATAAATAGCATGTTAGTATAATGGTAATTTGATTAATGTTAATTTATTATTAACTAGCATTCCGGCATGCAGCTCTGCTCATGGTAAAAAAAAACTTTTCTCACTGGACTGTTTCACATGACATAACTACTTCGAAACAATAATGAACACTGTAAAGTGAATATAAATAACTGTAATAAATAACACAAGTAGCACACGTGTGGGTGGAGGGCATGAGATATTATGTTGGGCGCGGGCGCTGGGGCGGCAGGAGCCGCAGGCGCTCCTTCATCCAGGGCGAGTCGCGAATGTGGTGCCGCAGCCACGGGTCCTCCGGCCGCGCCGCGTCTACCCACCAACCGTATCTGAACAATAAACTACAAGTTTGTTCTAGTGTTGCTACACTTGAAGCTATTGTATTGTGATTGATTCTACTCGCCATCAAAGGAAGAACCACAATAGAATAGAATAGAATATACTTTATTGCACACTAGAAATAATAGAATCAGTAAATTCACAAAAAAAATAACGAAAGTGTACATGTAGGCGGCCTTATTGCTGAGTAGCAATTTCTACCAGGCAACCTTAACCACAATATAGCTGGCTTAGCCGGTCATTGTAAGAATAAAAGTAAAGTATAAAGGCGGAAACAGTATGGCCTAAAAAGCTTTTATATGATTGTGTAAATCTTACTCGTGCGAAGATAGTTGGATTTGCGTGTATTTGTCCCTGGGGCCATGCTGGAACAAGTTGCGCACGCGCCGCAGGGCCGCGTCCTCGGCCGGCGAGGCTGCGCCGGGGCCGCGCGTGTAGAACTTGTCCGCAACGGTCGCCGCTGCACATGTTGTACGTTACGCTATTGCACATGTTATCTCGATAGTGTAGAAAAATGCGGGTTAAATCGAAAATGTGTATATTATGTTACAGTCAAATCTCATAACCAGAAAAAACCCTTTCTAGATTAGGTTTGGTTCACGTGAAACCTAACACGAAGGGTATGGCGAGCAATCTGGCAGCAGCGCTCGCCCACGTCACTCTGCCATACCCTTAAACTAGGAGAACTATCTGAAATAGGGGTGCCCTGAAGTCTTATTATAAACTACAATTACACAGTACCAGTATACGTCATATTATTTTTACAAAACCATAAAAATAAGGCTTTATCACTACATAGTATAAAACAAAGTCGCTTTCTTTGTCCCTATGTCCCTATGTATGCTTAAATCTTTAAAACTACGCAACGGATTTGGATGCGGTTTTTTTTAATAGATAAAGTGATTCAAGAGGAAGGTTTATATGTATAATACATGCATAATATACTTAAGAATAACCCACAATAACCATTTTCCCGTGCGGAGCCGGGGCGGGTCGCTAGTTCAAGATAAAACGTTGCATCAGCAAATTTCAGGCATCTTTTCTGAAGGGATTAAAACCTACCCCACATACCACAGACGCGAGGCGAATACTCTCCTTCCGCCATATCCGCCAAGTTTAAAGACTAGATAATAAAATAAAAAAGTAATAAGTCCTCGTGTTTTGTGTAATGTTTATACATGGTAATCAACCTTCTTAAAATCTAGTATAGAAACATATTTATTATCTGTAGTACTTTTTGTGTAAATGGACAAACACAAACTTGGCACTTACGCTGCCTTAACTTTCTCGTCATTATTATTTCTTTTAAAATTTCTTTACATTGACTCTTAAACTAGGCAGTACGAGGTGGGAACGATTGGGAATGACTGAAATAAAGGTTCTTAACATTCTCAGTATTTTGGTGCCATGTACGTACATGTATGCATGAAGAGCTTACTTACACAGGCAGATTGCTAAGAATAATTTTTGTATTCTATTGCATCGTGCCTGTGTAATGTGTGCGTGCAGTGTTATATTATGTGTTACTTATTTTATATAGTGATGTGTGTAAAGTTAGTTTATGGTTTGTGAATGGAATTATAAACAATAAAAGAAAAAAATAATAAAATATAAATAACACAAAGCAGTTTCAGCCCCAGTTAAGTGGTACTATTCTGCAAATTCATTATGCATTTTAAAATGCGTTTTAAAAGTGGTCAAAGTGTTTAAAGCCCTCATCGGCGACTAATAGTAGGAATGTTATTTTACAATGCATGTGCTCGAAAAGAGCGTTTTCTAAGCAGCCAAACAGTGCGGAAAGTAGCACTTTTCCGCACTAGTGCTTTTTACTTTTCAGTTTTTTTTTAATTTTTGCTCAGCCAGTCATTCAGCCAGTTAACCTAACATTTCAGTATTTGAGATATTTTTATTACCAATTGATACTAATATAAAGGGAACAATAAAAATATCAATTCAATAAACGCGTTTATAATTAGTATAATTACTTTAGAAATTGATTTTTATTGATAAATTACTTCTTTTTTTTAGTTTCTTTCTCCCTTATGGGAAAGGCAAAGGGATCTAAGCCCATACAGCCTAGTCTTTAGTAGTTTCTTGCATTATCCAAGTTTAATGTCTTCATCTTCAGTCATTATTTCTTCAGTTTCATTTCGTCATCTTTAGTCATATTTTTTGCATCTATGTTAAACTTCTTCAGTAGTTTCATTTCTTGTTACGTACGGGATCATTGGAATGCAAGGGTGGTTCTTACATTCCAATGATACTGAAGTTTAACGCGGGGTATCAAACCAGAAACAGCTAACCACTCATTATTTCTCACTTTCATTGAATAGTTCTTCTTTAACGGCACATTATCGCACTAATTATAATAAATAATAATAATAATTAAAATAAATTCCACCATATTAACACCACAATTACCATGAAAAACTATTTTTAAAAAGGACGAAACAATGAACCCGCCATTTCCTCTCGATTCCCGCGTAAAACCTCCTTGATAAATTACGTTCAAATATTAATTAAAAATTTGCGTGGCTGAATACATTTTACTCATTGCCTTATTACGATTCGACAGCTTTGCACATGCGCAGTAGATGTTTTTTTCAGCGCGAATGTGTTTTGTTTATGAAGCCCGCCATTTTATACGCCTTTTTAATATAACTGTTTCTTTTTTTCTTGCACAATGCATTGTAAAATCTTGTATGATACACGTGCGAAAGATGATTTCCGACTCGTGTCGGCTTATACACTCGCTCGCTTTGCTCGCTCGTGAATAAAATGACACTCATCGGAAATCACATACTTTCCGCACTAGTTGCATAAATAGCTATTCATATATGAACATCTTGTCACGTAATAAGCAGAAGTTAATGGGAGATTTTCTGACAGCATGAAATTAAAAAATAAACGAGCGTTCTTTAAAATTTCCATAGATGACCCTAGTAAAATAATGAGAACAGTGAGATTTATTATAGACTATGACTTTCTTTCTGACTGAGAATAATTTTAGGATAGTTTGTTGATTAATGTATAATTCAATAATTCGGTATTTATTACCTCACTATTTAATAGTGCCATCTGTTGAGCCGTTTGTAAAGTTTTTTTTGAATTTGCTACTGGAAAACTTCCCATTTGTGGAGGGGTGTGATGTTGTGATGGTGTGATGTTGTGATACTGACGCACGCCGAGTGGTTTGACGAGCGACACGTCGGAGCGGCCGGGCTCGCGCGGCGCCGCGAACCGCAGCTTGAAGGAGCGCGGGTGGTGCACGGCGCCCGTCTCCCCCCCGCCACCCGCCCCCGCCCCCGCTGCCCCCGCCCTCGTCACTGCACGCTCTGGCGAATGGTGCGAGCTGGCTGAACGCTCGGAAGCCATTTCGCAGATATTATCTTATTGACACAGAAAAATGTCTGGTAGCTTTGATAGCGTGATGTAGGACTGTTTGATCAATGGTGGCCAGGTTGCGGTTTCTAAGGAAACAATTTGGATTTCAAGTTTGTTATCTATTTCCAACTTTTCATACATACCTACGAGTATTTATAGATAAACAAGATTTTAAATATCAAAATAGGTAAGTATTTTTCATAGTGAGATGTGAGCGTGGTGCGGTGGTGCATGGTGGTGTACTGGTGTTTGTGTGTGTGTCAGATCAGGCCTCCGCCACTCCATGTACTTGCGCGCTATAACTACCTACCGCCCGGAGCCCGGCCGCGCAGTCTCGGGCCGACCCAGGACCAATTCCCCATTGTCTAAACGTGTTAGTAGAGTGGCGCAATACGCAAGAGAGAGATGCAGCAACTGCTTCTTTTCGCCTAGCGCCGTGCGATCTGAATTGCACTTTTTATAACGGAGCAAGGGTTGCAATTTATATGAATTATGTCGCCTAGTGCAGCTTCTGTGCCTTCTGTAGGGACTACTATTTGGTATTCCGTGGTCAGATGCGGAGGCAGTGTCGCGCGAAGCGGAGGCGGTGAGTCCAGACTCGCTGACGGCCGAGCAGCAGCGCCAGTGGCTCGCCGCAGCCAAGAACTACACCTTCCAGACAGAGGTCAACCGCATGATGAAGCTCATCATCAACTCGCTCTACAGGAACAAGGAGGTAACACCCCCCTAATACTAATACAACACGTCAAATGTTATTCCCTTAGAGTATAAATAGAAAAAAATCTAGGAGGGATAGAGTACGGCCTAATCGAGTATGAACCGTCAGCACGGATATCTTCAGAAATGGTTATCGGAGCTGATTATTTTTCCCGGTGAAAATAAGAAATTTAATAGGAGAACATTTTGAAATGTGCCGTGATAAGTTGCAAACATGACTCAAGGAACAAATCCAAAAAGAAAAATGTTATTGATTTCACCGCCCATATAAAATCTGCCAAAATTTGCTTACGCTGACATAAAGGCAGCGGTGCGATGCGCGTGCTCTATGTATATTTATTCTCTAAGGTCATTCCATTTTCTTTCTTGACACTAAAGCAGTGAATACTTTTGAAAATGATTACCGTTTGAACCGCGGTTGCCATTAATTAGGAATATACGTACATTAATAGTGGTGTGTTGGGCCGTGTAGATCTTCCTCCGCGAGCTGATCTCGAACGGGTCGGACGCGCTGGACAAGATCCGGCTGCTGTCGCTGACGGACCGCTCGGCGCTGGACGTGCAGCCCGAGCTGGTGCTGCGCATCAAGGCGGAGCCCGAGCGGCGCCAGCTGCACATCATCGACACCGGCATCGGCATGACCAAGGCCGACCTCGTCAACAACCTCGGCACCATCGCCAAGTCCGGCACCGCCGACTTCCTCTCCAAGATGCAGGACGCTGAGAAGGTCAGCCTCTAATAAAACACATTCATTATCTACATCTAGTTGGTTTTATGAAATTCAAAGAAATAATATTTTCATGTGACGATCGTTGATTGCAGTCCAACGCTCAAGAAATGAACGACATGATCGGGCAGTTCGGCGTGGGCTTCTACTCTGCGTTCCTGGTGGCGGAGCGCGTGACCGTGACGTCCAAACACGTGGACGACAAGCAACACGTGTGGGAGAGCGACGCCAGCTCCTTCAGCGTGGCCGAGGACCCGCGCGGGGACACGCTCAAGCGAGGCACGCACATCACGTGAGTACACACACACACACACACACACACACACACACACACACACACACACACACACACACACCACACAAACACGTGGACGACAAGCAGCACATGTGGGAGAGCGACGCCAGCTCCTTCAGCGTGGCCGAGGACCCGCGCGGGGACACGCTCAAGCGAGGCACGCACATCACGTGAGTACACACACACACACACACACACACACACACACACACACACACACACACACACACACACCACACAAACACGTGGACGACAAGCAGCACGTGTGGGAGAGCGACGCCAGCTCCTTCAGCGTGGCCGAGGACCCGCGCGGGGACACGCTCAAGCGAGGCACGCACATCACGTGAGTACACACACACACACACACACACACACACACACACACACCACACAAACACGTGGACGACAAGCAGCACGTGTGGGAGAGCGACGCCAGCTCCTTCAGCGTGGCCGAGGACCCGCGCGGGGACACGCTCAAGCGAGGCACGCACATCACGTGAGTACACACACACACACACACACACACACACACACACACACCACACAAACACGTGGACGACAAGCAGCACGTGTGGGAGAGCGACGCCAGCTCCTTCAGCGTGGCCGAGGACCCGCGCGGGGACACGCTCAAGCGAGGCACGCACATCACGTGAGTACACACACACACACACACACACACACACACACACACACACACACACACCACACACACACGTGGACGACAAGCAGCACGTGTGGGAGAGCGACGCCAGCTCCTTCAGCGTGGCCGAGGACCCGCGCGGGGACACGCTCAAGCGAGGCACGCACATCACGTGAGTACACACACACACACACACACACACACACACACACACACACACACGTGGACGACAAGCAGCACGTGTGGGAGAGCGACGCCAGCTCCTTCAGCGTGGCCGAGGACCCGCGCGGGGACACGCTCAAGCGAGGCACGCACATCACGTGAGTACACACACACACACACACACACACACACACACACACACACACACACACACACACACACACACACGTGGACGACAAGCAGCACGTGTGGGAGAGCGACGCCAGCTCCTTCAGCGTGGCCGAGGACCCGCGCGGGGACACGCTCAAGCGAGGCACGCACATCACTAATTTCCTGCATTGCCATGAGTGGTCCGTTTACTTTGCCGCACAAGTAAACCACTGAGTCCGGTACGACAGTCATTCGGTTGATTGATTTTTGAAATATGATTTCGAACCCAAAGAACGAGTATCTTGTGTAGCTAACTTTTACTTTTATTGAAATCGAAATACTAAAAAAATAATGACGTGTGCAGGCTGCACTTGAAGGAAGAGGCGGCGGACTTCCTGCAGCCGGACACGATCCGCGCGCTCGTCAAGAAGTACTCGCAGTTCATCAACTTCCCCATCTACATGTGGGCCAGCCGCACCGAGACCGTGGAGACCACCGACGACGGCGACAACGGCGACAACGCCGACGCTGACGACGACGCGCAGGTACGTGGAATATCAAATATTTGGAACATATTTAGTAGCGATTAGGTACACAGTCAATGCCATTTTAGAGTTAAATTTTGTAACTACATGTAGCAAACAGTAATTAAATGCTTTTGATGAATCCTTAAATAATCCTTTAATCCTTTTTGTTTATGTCTACAACAAACTGTTAAATAAATAAAGTTTTTCAGTTGATAAGTGGTAAAATTTGCATTTAGGTAGAAGACGTGAAGGAAGAGAAAGCGGAGAGCAAGAAGACCGAGAAGACGGTGTGGGACTGGGAGCTGATGAACGACAACAAGCCCATCTGGACGCGCAAGCCGGCCGACGTCAGCGACGACGAGTACAACCAGTTCTACAAGAGCCTCACCAAGGACTCCGCGCTGCCGCTCGCCAAGTCAGTACCGCACCACACACGACACACCACACACGACACACGACACACGTTACACGTCAAACGTCACACGACACATGTCAAACGTCACACGTCACGCGACTCACGTTACACGTCACACGACACACGTCACACGACACACGTCACACGACACACGACACACGACACACGACACACGTCAAACGTCACACGTCACACGACTCATGTTTCACGTCACACGACACACGTCACACGACACGCGTCACACGACACGCGTCACACGACACGCATCACACGACACGCGTCACACGACACGCGTCACACGACACGCATCACACGACACACGTCACACGCCACGCGTCACACGACACGCGTCACACGACACACGTCACACGCCACGCGTCACACGACACGCGTCACACGACACGCGTCACACGACACACGTCACACGACACGCGTCACACGACACGCATCACACGACACACGTCACACGCCACGCGTCACACGACACGCGTCACACGACACACGTCACACGCCACGCGTCACACGACACGCGTCACACGACACACGTCACACGACACACGCCACACGTCACACGTCAAACGTCACACGACACACGTCATGCGACACACGTCACACCAAAAGTACACAAACATTTAGTCTTTTCTCTTGACAATTTCTATTGGTAATGATGTTTACTTAAAAAGAGTGTGTTGAATATCCGAGCATAAACAATGGATGCATGCAAATGGAGCATGATGTGATGGCACGCCCACACGGTTGTATTGTAGTGTTGTGATGTAATGGTGTTGGTGGTGTGGGTGTGGCAGGGCGCACTTCGTGGCGGAGGGCGAGGTGACGTTCCGCGCGCTGCTGTTCGTGCCGCGCGTGCAGCCGGCCGACTCGTTCAACAAGTACGGCTCCAAGACCGACCACATCAAGCTGTACGTGCGCCGCGTCTTCATCACCGACGAGTTCAACGACCTCATGCCCAATTACCTCGCTTTCATACAGGTACACTCTAGTAGAGACTACCCCGCATGTCCGCAAGTTTGCATATCAGATAAACAAACCGCGCTCTTCTCTGTACAAACATTCCTAGTACTTCTAGTATTACTTTCACAATCTTCTTATATTTTGTTATGGTGCTGGGATATCAGCAGTTTTTTTTATTTTTGTGTAAAGTACTTATCGATGTTAATACATTATCCGTCTATCTGAAAAAAAAAAGTTCCAATTCGACTTTATAACAACATACCCGACAACGAGAAAGAACAGTATATGAAGGGAAGAGCTGTTAGTTGTGTTGTATGAGCGCTATTGTGTGAGCGCGTTGTGTGATGGTGTGATGGTGTGATGGTGTGTGCGTGGTTGCAGGGCATCGTGGACTCGGACGACCTCCCGCTGAACGTGTCGCGCGAGACGCTGCAGCAGCACAAGCTCATCAAGATCATCAAGAAGAAGCTCGTGCGCAAGGCGCTCGACATGCTCAAGAAGATCCCCGCCGACGAGTACCAACACTTCTGGAAGGAATACTCCACCAAGTGAGCGAACACTACACTACCACTACCACTACTGCACTCTGCTATTATATATAACTAGCGACCCGCCCCGGCTCCGCACGGGAAAATGGTTACTGTGGGTTATTCTTGAGTATATTATGCATGTATTATAAATATAAACCTTCCTCTTGAATCACTCAATCTATTTAAAAAAACCGTATCAAAATCCGTTGCGTAGTTTTAAAGATTTAAGCGTACAAAGGGACATAGGGAGGGACATAGGGACAGAGAAAGCGCCTTTGTTTTATACTATGTAGTGATTATAGATAAAATCGCAATACTGCATATCAAACATTTTTGTAATTTCAAATGCTTAGGCGATAATATTATTCATTCCATAATATCATCAAATTGCTATAATATAATAACTTAGCGTGTTTATACGAATAAATTCGCTAACTAGACGTAACATGAGTGATGCGTAGCGCTGGCTACTCGCTGCAGTGACGGTGTTGTTGTGTTGGCAGCATCAAGCTGGGCGTGATGGAGGACCCCTCGAACCGCGCGCGGCTGGCCAAGCTGCTGCGCTTCCACTCGTCACGCGGCGAGGACATGACCTTCCTGCAGGACTACGTGGCGCGCATGAAGCCCAAGCAGACGCACATCTACTACATCGCCGGCTCCAGCCGCGCAGAGGTAACACACACACACACACACACACACACACGCGCATGAAGCCAAGCAGACGCACATCTACTACATCGCCGGCTCCAGCCGCGCAAAGATAACACCCCCCTCCCCCCTTACACACACACACACACACACACTCACACACACACACACACACACACACACACACACACACGCGCGCATGAAGCCTAAGCAGACGCACATCTACTACATCGCCGGCTCCAGCCGCGCAGAGGTAACACACACACACACACACACACACACACGCGCATGAAGCCAAGCAGACGCACATCTACTACATCGCCGGCTCCAGCCGCGCAAAGATAACACCCCCCTCCCCCCTTACACACACACACACACACACACTCACACACACACACACACACACACACACGCGCGCATGAAGCCTAAGCAGACGCACATCTACTACATCGCCGGCTCCAGCCGCGCAGAGGTAACACCACTCCCCCCCTTCCTTACACACACACACACACACACATCCACACACCCATGAAGCCCAAGTAGACACACATCTAGCTTAAAAGGAGAGAGACATGTGGTCTTGAACAAACGCTAGTGAATGGTGTTGTTGACTTGTTGTGGTTGTGCAGGTGGAGCGGTCCCCGTTTGCGGAGCGGCTGGTGCGCGCGGGCTACGAGGTGCTGTACCTCACGGAGGCGGTGGACGAGTACTGCCTGGGCGCGCTGCCCGAGTACGACGGACACAAGTTCCAGAACATCGCCAAGGAGATCTTCGACCTCGACGAGGGTCAGTAACACGCGCTTACCGCAACGCAAATACTCTATCTCACCGCACCTCACCTCACTTCCTTTACACTTATGTTATTTTTGCGTGGAAAAGCAATTTTGAGGACAATGCAATAGGTGTATCTTTAAACATGCATCTTATATGTAAATTAAACAGTAAACATGCCCAAACATTTTTCTTAAAATATCGAACGATTGTTAAAATACCCTCTACTACTCGTGCTCCCCTCACACATAACTTATCATCTTCACACTAATACCTCTTCACCACAAACACCATGTCTTTTTAACCCCCCTTAAAATGACGTGGCTGACTGATCGGTTTTAGATGTTTGTATTTTGTGTGTTCAGGCGAAGCAGCGAAGGAAGCGCTGGAGGAGCAGAAGAAGCAGTTGGAGCCGCTGACGCGGTGGCTGGGCGAGAAGCTGGGCCAGTGGATCACGCGCGCGGCCGTGTCGCGGCGCCTGGCCCGCTCGCCCGCCGCGCTCGTGGCCACCGTGTTCGGCTGGACCGGCAACATGGAGCGCCTCGCCCTCTCCAACGCGCACCAGAAGGTACCAATACAACCACATCTACAACACCACCACCAACACAAGGCGCTAGGCGTGCTGAGTTATTGCATACATTAATCGGACATTCGTTAAGCAATATTCATAAAAACATTTTGATACTTTTATAACTTAAAATAGCATCTCCCATCATTATTTTGTTTCACAGGCGGATGACGCGCAACGCAAGCACCACCTCACCCAGAAGAAAATGTTGGAGATAAACCCGCGACACCCGCTCGTGCAGGAACTACTGAGGAGAGTCAAGGACGACCCCGACAGCAAGGAGGCCATACAGACCGCCAACACGCTCTACCGCACCGCCGCGCTGCGCTCCGGATACATGCTGCAGGAGGGACAGGTATATACCGCCGCACTGCTCGCTCACACACGACCCCGACAGCAAGGAGGCCATACAGACCGCCAACACGCTCTACCGCACCGCCGCGCTGCGCTCCGGATACATGCTGCAGGAGGGACAGGTATATACCGCCGCACTGCTCGCTCACACACGACCCCGACAGCAAGGAGGCCATACAGACCGCCAACACGCTCTACCGCACCGCCGCGCTGCGCTCCGGATACATGCTGCAGGAGGGACAGGTATATACCGCCGCACTGCTCGCTCACACACGACCCCGACAGCAAGGAGGCCATACAGACCGCCAACACGCTCTACCGCACCGCCGCGCTGCGCTCCGGATACATGCTGCAGGAGGGACAGGTATATACCGCCGCACTGCTCGCTCACACACGACCCCGACAGCAAGGAGGCCATACAGACCGCCAACACGCTCTACCGCACCGCCGCGCTGCGCTCCGGATACATGCTGCAGGAGGGACAGGTATATACCGCCGCACTGCTCGCTCACACACGACCCCGACAGCAAGGAGGCCATACAGACCGCCAACACGCTCTACCGCACCGCCGCGCTGCGCTCCGGATACATGCTGCAGGAGGGACAGGTATATACCGCCGCACTGCTCGCTCACACACGACCCCGACAGCAAGGAGGCCATACAGACCGCCAACACGCTCTACCGCACCGCCGCGCTGCGCTCCGGATACATGCTGCAGGAGGGACAGGTATATACCGCCGCACTGCTCGCTCACACACGACCCCGACAGCAAGGAGGCCATACAGACCGCCAACACGCTCTACCGCACCGCCGCGCTGCGCTCCGGATACATGCTGCAGGAGGGACAGGTATATACCGCCGCACTGCTCGCTCACACACGACCCCGACAGCAAGGAGGCCATACAGACCGCCAACACGCTCTACCGCACCGCCGCGCTGCGCTCCGGATACATGCTGCAGGAGGGACAGGTATATACCGCCGCACTGCTCGCTCACACACGACCCCGACAGCAAGGAGGCCATACAGACCGCCAACACGCTCTACCGCACCGCCGCGCTGCGCTCCGGATACATGCTGTAGGAGGGACAGGTATATACCGCCGCACTGCTCGCTCACACACGACCCCGACAGCAAGGAGGCCATACAGACCGCCAACACGCTCTACCGCACCGCCGCGCTGCGCTCCGGATACATGCTGCAGGAGGGACAGGTATATACCGCCGCACTGCTCGCTCACACACGACCCCGACAGCAAGGAGGCCATACAGACCGCCAACACGCTCTACCGCACCGCCGCGCTGCGCTCCGGATACATGCTGCAGGAGGGACAGGTATATACCGCCGCACTGCTCGCTCACACACGACCCCGACAGCAAGGAGGCCATACAGACCGCCAACACGCTCTACCGCACCGCCGCGCTGCGCTCCGGATACATGCTGCAGGAGGGACAGGTATATACCGCCGCACTGCTCGCTCACACACGACCCCGACAGCAAGGAGGCCATACAGACCGCCAACACGCTCTACCGCACCGCCGCGCTGCGCTCCGGATACATGCTGCAGGAGGGACAGGTATATACCGCCGCACTGCTCGCTCACACACGACCCCGACATTTTATGTGAGTAAAGGAAATGGAAGCGTAATTTTAAATTTGCAATGTGTGTTGCAGGCGGTGGAATTCGCGGAAGACGTGGAGCGCATGCTGCGCCTGGAGCTGGGGCTGCCGGCCGACGCGCTGCCCGACGAGGAGGAGTTCCCCGCAGAGGGGGAGGGGGAGGGAGAGGGGGAGGGGGAGGAGCTGCCCGCAGAGGAGGGGGACGACCACGACGAGCTGTAGGGGGGCGGGGGGACCACGAGCTACTACACGATACGCTAAACAATATTGTTCCTCTAATTAAGTAGAAACTTCGTATTTCTGCGCTAAAATAGCATGTATGTACAGTATTGTACAGTACTATGTAAAAGAATATACGTAACATGAGAGTGCCGTACAAGCTTGTTTGGCTGAACCTTTTCATTTTCAACCAATTTCAGCCACTTGGTTTACGACTGAGCTTCGGCGGATTACGTGGTGTTGCTACTGGTAGACTGGTACATAATCCACAAGTGATATCTCTGAAAGAGTAGAAACTCTTTTGTGTAGTGTTATCGTTGATATAGAAATGATGGACTGTTTTCCATTACGCGTTGATGTCGTGTCGTGGCTGGTGTGTATCGTGTCGTGGCTCGTGTCGCTGTGATGTGCATTTACCGTTTAGTTACTTTTCATTCCGCCAGTCAGTATCAACGATGCGAGAATTTTTGTAACAGTAATATAGTTGCGCAATAAAGATTTAATATAGTGCCGGCTCTCGTCAGTTGGCCAGAAAGCAGTTCTCAAAATGTTAGTTCATAATATATCAAACCAGAAGCACTGGGCCGACACTTCATACAGAAAACGCATTTTGACAACCTTTAGTAAACTGAATATCCGCTACAAGTCAATAGCGCTAGGCGCTATGTAAAACACCTCCGAACACCACCGGCGGAGTCCCGCGGTGCCTGCGGTGTGCGGGGCGTGGGGCGCTATATCGGGCGGGGACTCATTTTGGTGCGGGGAGGTGAGTGTCGCTTCTGTACGAGTAGTACTATTTTTTTCTTCTGTGCCAGAAGTGTATTAAAATGTGTAAAATAATTTGATGAGTTTCTCTGTACTGCGCTTGCTTCACTACTGTAGTGCGTCACACAATGCAGAGTACTGAAACGAAGCTCCCTTAGCGATTGCCAGTAGTTCTGGTGTGTCAAATTTAGTTTTATTATTTAATTAGTACTGTTTTGTGTCGTACTAAATGTAACTTTAGTCGTCGACTGACGCGCGCCGGTTGGGTGAATGTTAATGAAGACTGTGTGTTTTTATATTTCGTTAAGAAATAGGTCTAATGTAAATACATTTTATTTATTTTAACTCGATGTTTTATTATGTAGAATTATTCCCATAACGAGACAGACCCCTCTCTAGCTGTTCCCTGTTCCCGCCCGCATGGTCAAACCCAATACAAAATAAAGTCAAGTGCAAGGTAAGTTGAACAGGCGCACTGTACTGCGATTCTGCCTTTTTGTATTCAGTAAGTGTTTTCAACTTAGCGTGCTCTTGGCTATGAGTTTAGCCCCTGGGAGGTGAGAATGTCGTGCTTGTTTTTAGTAGTCCCTTGTTTTACCCGTTGCTGAGGCGTAGATCGTGATTGAGTAAAATCCTAATGTAATGTTTATTGACCCATTGAAAATTATTTGTATGATGACTTACTTTCCAATTTCTAATGTTCACATCGAGTTCACATGGTATGAGAAAAAAAATGCGGCCAAGTGCGAGTCAGACTCGCCCATGAAGGGTTCCGTAGCAGCCAGTAACATAATTTATAAGTTGTTGTTTTTTTAATTTCAGTTCTAAGTAAGGGGGAACCCACTATATATATATCGTTTTTTTTTCTATTTTTATGTGAAAATCTTAATGCGGTTCATAGAATACATCTACTTACCAAGTTTAGACAGCATAGACAGGTCTTTTACCTTGTTTCGGAAAAAAGTGGCTGTGACATACGGACGGACAGACAGACAGACATGACGAATCTATAAGGGTTCCGTTTTTGCCATTTGCCTTTGTAGATGGAAAATATTCATTTCACTGACATGACAATGAAAATAGCAGGTTCCTGCGAGATCTACTACATTTAGGTAAACTCTTCACTATGATTGTTCCTCGTCTGTATCACTTATTGCTCAATAAATAAAAGATTATAAACGTAGTCACGAAATGCGAAACGCGCCGTAACTTTTTACACGTTTGTAGAAGCGTTTTTATCAACGAATACTATACTCCTCTGTTTTTATGTGAAAAACAAAAGACAGTCTACCTACCCTAGCGAGTTCCCGCCATGCTCCACATAGGTCGGCATAGCAGTTCATAGGATAAAACATGGATAAAACAGCCTTGCCAACGCCATCTGTCTTACGTAGTAGGTAGGAATCTCCTTAGTTGCTGTGGCCTTATTTCACCATGAGTAGCTTAAATATGTAGTCCCAATTCCTTCTTCGAATGAATGTTAGATGGCGTTAGTATGCATGTTCAATTATTCATTATTTCTAACAGTAAAGCCCGACCAAATAAATAAGAAACCTCGCCATATTGCGGAATTTCAATGGAACTAATTTTATAATGGAAATTGTTGCCTTGGGGTTGAGGCTTGAGGTTCTGAGGGAGCGAGCCTGTTATGAATTAAAAAAAATATATATTTAATGTTACCTACACGTGTGTAATAATTTTTCAACTCATTCTGTCTTCGGTTATAAGGTCACTAGATGGAGACGATAATCGATCAAATGCAGTTGCCGCAACAGCTGCAAAATTAAATAAGTACTTAGACCAACCGTAGACTAGACTTCTTATGCGCGAAATTATGGCGCTTAGACCACTTATACTCACGGGGAGTGCCATATAAGCGCCGTAATTTCGAGCATGGTAGAATAATTTCATAAATCTAGGTATATCGCTGATCAACGACAACCTACAGTAAATATTAAATTGCTTAAAATACTTATATTAGTAGTACCTACTTAGTGCTTTTGTAACATCCGGGCAACCTGATAGGCTTCACTAAATTACCGGCTGCACTGCACCACTCGGTACAGATTTTTTTGTGTTAGATCATCATCCGCGCATAAAACATATAGTTGAATTGAAACTTCAACAATCTATTTATAATACGAGTATGGTACCTCCTTTCGTGTAACGTCATACAACTTTGTGCTTATCAGTAAAGACGTGATGGGTAGGTAAATAAATATCAATAAATTCGGAGTGGGTGGTCTTATTATAATAATTAAAATCGTATTAAGAATGATGATAGGTACCACATAGGACATGGACCAAAATAGATAAAATATTCATTCAAATTGTAAAATTAGTAAGCAAAAAAAAAACCTTTTTTTCCACTCAAATAAATGTTATTAACCGTGCTCACCGGTAGGCTCGAGCCCCTCGGTGGGGACATGTATGAGTTGTTAAAAAACTGTGCTTTTAACCATGAATAACTACCACGAACGTCGCATTTTAGAAAAAATAAAATAAAGTTTTATAAAATGCATTAATTTTGCTTTCTTTTTGCTGATGATATGTCTTGGTGGAAGCGTTGTCCATGCTTGTCACTTACTGCACCCATATTTACAGAAATAATAAAAATACATAGTTTAAAAAACTAAAAAACACGCTTTCTGTCCGCCATCTTGGACGTTCGCCATATTGGATGTAAGGTGACTGTTTTTTTCGTATTCCTGACAGCAAACCCTTTCATTTGATACCCATATCATGGGGGTGGAATTCAAACAGCCAGTTCGCCATCTTAGGGAGGCCGCCATATTAGATTTGTAATGACGTTTCTTAGCTAGTCATGTATTGTCATCAAAACTCAGAGCGTGTGCAAAATTTCATCCTAATCGAAGATCGGGAAGTGGGTCAAATAAAGATTCCAAGATTTTTTTAGATACAATAATGGGGAGGCCGCCATATTGGATTTGTAATGACGTTTCTTAGCTAGTCATGTATTGTCATCATAACTCAGAGCGTGTGCAAAATTTCATCCTAATCGAAGACCGGGAAGTGGGTCAAATTAAGATTCCAAGATTTTTTTAGATACAATAATGGGGAGGCCGCCATATTGGATTTGTAATGACGTTTCTTAGCTAGTCATGTATTGTCATCAGAACTCAGAGCGTGTGCAAAATTTCATTCTAATCGAAGACCGGGAAGTGGGTCAAATTAAGATTCCAAGATTTTCTTACATACATAGTTACTTACAAGTGAAGCTAATATAAAGCGTGTAAAAATCTTAAATAGAAATACAAAAAATGTATTTTTTATTATTACATGTTGCATCCAAGGTCACGAAAAGCCTGAAGTATCGTCTTCACTATGTCTTTATACCGTGGAGAGCGATAGTTTCCTAAAAACTTTTCAGTGACTTCAAAAAACGACAACCAAGTTGTTAGTGTGTTTTTTTCGGTGTTATTTAATGTAGAACCGAAATCAGGATCCTTCGCTAGCTTCCGTAGGTAGGTAGGTAGGTACGTCAGGCACAACAAAACTAAAATAAAGTCTATATTAGGTACTCGAAAATCAACGGCATAATTATTAAGCCATAACTATTGTCTATTATTGGCCTTTTTTGAACTTTTGTTGTGTATTTTCCACAAATATCACAAAACGAGTCGGTTGAAATAGTATACAAACTCGCGACATTTTGTAATATTTGTAAGCAAACTACACTTTAGATACAATATGATTTATAGCAGTACGGCCCCGTAGCCTAGTTGGTAGTACGTCTGCCTACTGAGCACAGGGTCGCGGGTTCGAATCCCGCCCAGGGCAAACATTCGTGTGATGAGCACTTGTGTTTGCCTTGTGTCTGGATGTTGTATATTTATATATGTATGTATATCAGCTGTCTGGCACCCATAGTACAGGCTGTGCCTAGTTTGTGGTCAGATGGCCGTGTGTGAGAAGTCCCACATGTTATTATTATTATTATATAGTATGATGCGCAATCAACTGAGTAATTCTGTATGTAATTTTAACGGCCTCGTTGCGTAGTTGGTAATAGGTACGTAATCTGCCCACAAAGTACAGGGTCGCGGTTTCGAATCCCGCCCAGGGCAAACATTCATGTGATGAGCACTTCTGCCTTGTGTCTGGATGTTGTGTATGTGTCGTAGCCAACTGGTTAAAATAGCCGTTCAATCAAACAGCTAGCCCTTTGACTGAACATCGCCATTCAATCACACGGCTGTACGTCGCTTAGCCGACTTGTTGACTGCAACGTTCAACACTACAGCTTGACGACGCTTAGCCAACTGGTTAAATGGCAAATTAACTAAGATGACCATTAGTTTAGCATGTGATTTGAAATAATAGTAAAACTTTTTGTAATTTCTTGGGAGATTTTTCTTGGATTAAGTTTAAGGATGGTTTAAGAGGTGACCAAAAGTTGGATCAAATTAGTAAACATGAAAAACAAATTAATAATCGTAATATTCTTTATTACACCAAACAAAAAATTACAAACTGAAAAAAAGAAGAAATTATATATCTTTTGTTCGTAATCGTAATCTTTATGAATAGTATTTAGCATGGTGAAATACTCTTCTCGGGGTACAATGCGTATCACAGGATCATCAGGACTCTTTCTTTTAAAAATGAGATATTCTTCACTGCCAGTTGTCATTTAATCGTATTTTGATATCCAATAATAAGACATAGAACTCCTGCATTCCGTGTTAGTCATGGACTCCCTAGCGTTCTTTACATTAGATATTACTTCAAGTATTCTTTCATTAGTCCATGGTCTTCGAAAAGATCCTGAAAATAAATAATACGAAAACTGTTACAAAACAACTAAAACACAAGAGCATTAATAATTTACAATGCAATTTTATAGGTTATTTACCGGTTTTTAGTTGGTACAGCGAATGAGTTCATGACACGATAAAACTGAATTTTAAGATATTTACTACACAAACGTAATGATAACAAAAAGAATAAACTGTATTCTAACTAATTTTGAACGTGTTTAACACATACAATAGCTTATTTATTATTTATAGAATTGCAATAAATACCTTGGTGAATATGCATTTCATAATCCTGTAATTTATCTTCGAATAATTTTTTAAATTTTGATTCAGTCGTATCACTCGTATGTGCCCCCATAATTTCTGGCTCTTCAACACTAGTAATTTACTACTTTATTTTCGAAAAATATCTTGTAACAATCAAAAACACAGGTTAGTTGACGCCATATTGAAAACAAATCACACCTAGCGCCGTCGCGGTGGTAAGCTGAACTAATTCAATTAAAAGGCGGCTTTTGAGTCAGCTGTAATGTTGAACGTTTTGAGCGCCTCAAATATTCAATTAAAAAGCTAGACGTGTGATTGAATGGCGATGTTCAGTCAAAGGGCTAGCTGTTTGATTGAACGGCTATTTTAACCAGTTGGCTACGACATATGTAGGTCTTGTTTACAAATAATGTTAGGATTCTTAGTTAATTAGTGGAGACCTGGTCTAACAAGACAAGATACACGGATTGATGTGTCTAGATTCTACCTATTTATATACTTCTCATCAAAAAAATCGAAACACTTCCGTTTTTTTTTTTATTTATTCCTAAATGTACACATTTTTCTGATAATCCTGACAAAACGTAAACTTGCAAGGTGTTTCGATTTTTTTGATGAGAAGATGTATACTATACTTACATACATTATAAGCTCCCTGACACCCATAGGTGCCCATAGCAGCTATGCCTAGTTTGCTGTCAGATGGCCGTGTGTGAGATGTCCCCATAAATTTATTTATTGAATACGGGGTTTCTTAGTTTTGAAGGAATACTTAGCGAGTGCAACAACACTGGGCATGCGCGGCTGACTCTTGTTGCATACAATTTTCCGCTCTGATTTAGACTCTATTTATTTTAGCTTTTTTCAAAACAACTTAGTGGAATACGTTAACTCGTGATATAAAAACTAGGTATATTGATATTATTATAAGCAAGCACGACTTCATTAGTTTGTAGCTACATATTTCGTCGATTGTCTTTCAATATTTATTATATTTGTATTACTCGTAACGGCCGGGTAGCCGGTTGTATTACCCGGCGGTACCTAACCGGCCGGATCCTAAGAAAGTGAAGGATACTCCGGGTGCCCGGTATACAAGTCTAATACAGAGTCTGTTTAAATAATCATCAGAAAATTCATGAAAAGTAACTAAAGAAAAAACTAGTAGGTACATAAATATATTATGTAAGTATAATATGTAATATTAAATTTCACTAAATAATGTTAGGTAGGTATATAATCAAAGTATAGCACCTAGTATAGGAAACATAATATTATTGGTTACCTAAATGTTTCGTCAGATATTGTACGGAATTATTTCCAATTCTACAGATTTCTATTAGAGATTCCCAATTGAACAGATCCCCATTCTACAGATGCCCAGTTTTACAGAATCCAAGTATTACAGATTCTTAGTATTAGATCCCCAGTTTTACG
>CAOKYR010000448.1:0-79918 GCA_948473455.1 Teleiodes luculella | reverse complement strand
CTCGAAACTTATGTGGGAAAGAGATGAGGATCCAATACCGGAAATACTAGAATGCGAAGTTGAGAAGGCAATAAGGAGCCAAAAGGCGGAGAAAGCCCCAGGACCTGACAAAATAGCTAATGAACTGCTGAAAGGTACCATGGAGGAGCTGGTCCCTATCCTCACAAAAATTTTCAACGAAATATTAGCAAAAGGAAAAATTCCAGAGCAATGGACTAAGTCCCATATTGTACTACTACACAAAAAAGGCAACAAAGACGACATAGAAAATTACAGACCAATCAGTCTGATGTCGAATGTGTACAAAATATTTGCGAAGGTAATATTGGACAGAGTCACTAAAATACTAGACGAACAACAGCCTGTCGAACAAGCAGGATTCAGAAAAGGTTTTTCGACCATTGACCACATACACACTGTCAAACAAATATTCGAAAAATATACGGAGTACGATAAAAAAATCTATGTGGCTTTTGTGGACTATGCCAAGGCTTTTGACAGCATAAGCCACGCTTTCCTCCTGGACAGCCTGAAAGAACAAGGTGTAGATGCAGCATATATTGACGTCATAAGAATGATCTATAACAACAATAAAGCAAAAATCCAACTAGAAAGCCTAGGAAACGAGTTCCGCATAGAAAGAGGGGTGAGACAAGGGGACCCGCTATCCCCCAAACTATTTTCGGCAGCTCTGGAAAGTATATTCCGTAACTTAAAATGGGAAGATTTCGGCATCAGTGTTAATGGCAGGAAATTAAACCACCGTAGATTCGCGGATGACATTGTCTTATTTGAAGAAAACCCAACCAACCTCGAAAACATGATACTTGAGCTGAACAGGGAAAGTAAGAGGACCGGACTTAACATGAACACAAGTAAGACAAAGTTAATGACCAACTCAAGATTACACCAAATCCAAATAAATAATCAGCCACTTGAATATGTTGAGGAGTACACCTACCTAGGACAAATCATCTCATTTCAAGATCAGACTACAAGAGAAATTAAAAGAAGAATAGCAAATGGCTGGAAGAGATACTGGTCGATGAGGGAGGTCATGAAATCCACGGATCTCAGCAACGGAATCAAGAGGAAAGTCTTTAACACCTGTATCCTCCCATGCTTAACATACGGCTGTGAAACGTGGTCCCTCTCTAAACAACATAGAGATATGCTCGCACACTGCCAAAGAGCCATGGAAAGGAGCATGATAGGTGTAAAAAAGTTGGACAAAATACGAAACAGTTCCATAAGATCAAAGACTGGTGTCACGGACGTACTCTCCAAGATAGACCAACTGAAGTGGAGATGGACTGGCCACATGCTAAGAAGCTCGAAAGAAAAATGGAGCAAAATCATTACCAACTGGTACCCTAGGGATGGCAAAAGAAAAAGAGGAAGGCCATACAAGAGATGGGAGGATGAGCTAAAACTCACAGCTGGTCCTTTTTGGAGAAGAGTCGCGAGAGATAGAGAGCAATGGAAATCGTTGGAGGAGGCCTATGCCAGAAGGCACACTGAGCTGAGAGATATAATATAAGTTATTGAAAATTGAGCTCAGGATAAAAGGGCTAATTGAATTGATGTTTAACAATACTCATCTGTTTCTATCTGAACTAAGTGACACCACACCATCTTATAGAAAACCTGGCCTCTACCTCTACAAATAGGTCACAAATTACAATACAACTTTGGCATATTAGTTCAAAAGATTTATTCTCCATCCAATCTCACATTTACTTATTTCTTAAAATCAGACACTAGTGTTTCTAATTATAGATGCTTCCAACCTAAAAGAGACTATATTAAATTTACAAACAACATTTGTACACTTTGTATATGAAAACACCACACGGAGAGTATAAACCTTATCAGGTAGCTGTAAACATGATTTATGCCTCTCGGCAGCTCTCTGATGGAAGCTTAATGATGAGCGAACAGTAACAGAATGCCGCAGACAGATAACACTGCACTCCAGATAAGGAATCACTAAAGGGATGACTCACACCATTTACATCCAACATACAACTTGCTGAGCCGCACTTGGAACCACACCTTATAGTAGCTGACTCACTCAATAGCTTTTTGTTATTTTAGTAAGAGCCTCTTTAAAAAGTGATTAAGTTCCAAAAATATGTCTTTTGGTTTTAGTAATGCATGACAACAAGAAATACTATATTTTATACTAAACCACTTGTAATGTAATGACTAATCAACAAAACAAAGCAACACAATGAATATTCTAAGATGAATCTTTCATATCATAAGTAAATATTATAGTATTACTAGCTGTTCGCCCCGCGGCTCCGCCCGCTCTCAAGGGTATGAAAAGTAGATGTTGGCCGATTCTCAGACCTACTGAATACGCTCACAAAATTTCATGAGAATCGGTCTAGCCGTTTCGGAGGAGTATGGGAACGAAAACTGTGACACGAAAATTTTATATATAAGATCAATGTGATAGATAGAACCTACTTAAACAACTAACTTTTCTTATTTAGATAGATATATTAAATACTGTTCGACAACAACCTTAACTTATACCCTTGCAGTTTATGTTGTAAACAAAGACTGTAAACAAATCATAGAAATGTATACAATCCACTACACTAAAACAAAATCCCCAGTATCTCAAATGTGAACTTGGTGGATTTAGTCTTAAGTTTGTTGACGCACAGACTGTAGATGTATAAAAGTATATACTGACGAAGTTCCTAAGGTGGTCCACGGCTTCCAGCAGCAGTTCCTGGTGTCCGATAGCGCGCACGCCGAGGTACTCCAGGTCGTCGCAGCGCAGCGTGAGCAGCCTCGCGCCGGCTAGCTCCCGCGCGCGCAGCTGGCCCGCGTACCGCGCCACGCTCGGCTCCAGCCCTGCAACACACACATCGTCACCACTCGCCACCAGACCACCACGCTCCAACAAACACCACACACCATCGCGCAGGAAACGCGCCTCCAACGAAACACACACCTGAGATCCATTCCGACACTTGGTCCGGCGACCACTCTGCAACATTCAAGCTAGCCATTTGGAAGGCCGCCGATCATCTTACACGTACAGAATGTTTATTTTGGACTCGTGGAACAGGAATTAATTCGAAGAAAGTTTGATTTGGTTGGTTTGGCTGCGAGCGAACTGTCATTTATCTGTCAGAGTCAACCACCTGTCAACGGGCGCGTTCCGTCGCTTCGTACGAGTGCACTCGAGCGCGCTCTGCCTCTGTTGCGCGCTCTAACCGTTCCGTGCGTGGCTCGGTGAAATTTTACCCTGACAGCTGTCAGAGCGTAGTTTCACCCGTTCTGTGGCTCAGAGCGAAACAACCAAACAACCGTCTAATGAGATGGTTAATTTTTACTCTGACAGCTATTTGACGTTTAAAGCTTGCAATTTATGTCAAAATCAAAAGACTCGAAAAGCCCGCCATTTTGTTTCGTAGTTACTTTATAATAATTTCGTTAAATTTGTATATCACAGACGTCTAATACGTCTGTAATGTGGAAAAAAGTGGAAATAAACTGAGACAGTAGAAGAATTTTCTCTCGTTAAATATTTCAGGTTATAAAAACAACTCGATCGTTCAGTGGCTCGGTTGCAACTCAAACGGGTTAAAATTTACCCAAACAACTACGCTCGAAGCGATGGAACGCAGTCCAGACTGCAAAAAAAGTTTACTGATTTTCGTTCGGAAATATTTACTGTCGAACGAACGGAGCGAGAAGCGACTGAGATGAGAGCGAGGCACGTCTAGTCCATCACGCTCACGAGTTCATGCTTCACAGTTCTTGAAATTTGTACTAGATGGCGACACTTATCACAAATTTTCATTTTTACCGAGACGACGACGACTCTACCTACCCGGGACTCTACATAGATAAATAATTCTACTCTTGACCAATTTTATTAAAATTATAATGGATTTATTATCATTATAAAAATCTCAATATCTTTGATTGTATATTATCAAAGCTCAATTATGTAGTTTTCGGGATTGTTTCCCAAATAAACAAGGAGCTTTTATTAGAGAGCGAACAAGCTCGGACCTCAGCCTCACCTTTTCTTTAGAAAACTTTACGTTAGATTTTTCCTCTGTTCAGACTTTAGAATGATGAAATTATTATAAAGCCTGACCAGAGAAATAAAAAATATCAGTTTTCAGATTTCGGAGAGTTACTTACTCCTATCTATTTTCAAAAACATAGGGTAGGTTAGGTTAGCGGGTGTGAATTCTGCTCAGAGAAGTCGCAAAGAAAGTCAGACAAAGATGGAAATACGACAATACTAAACTGCGACTACACTGAACCACCTGAACTGAGCAGGGCACCTTCTGTTTGCGTTGCGTCTGGATGTTATATTGATTTACCCATAGTCAGAATTTTTCCATGATATAAAGTAGTGCTGATTGATTGATTAGTTATTATGGGGCTGCAGAAATGTGTTTGCGATTACCGTTTTTCCAGTAACGAATTGCTTCGAATTCGAATTTGGGGAGAGTGAAAGAAAACAAATAGGTACCTACTTCGATGTTGAAGGTCAGCGCTCGTGTCCGCTACCTGCAAGATGCCGCAGGAAGCGGACTGAGAACCATCGCCAGGTAGCGACGAACACTATAATAATTAATCACCTTTTTTGCCCGGCCTGATCAAATATCAAAAAATGATCTTTTAGTTGATAACGGACGTTGGTCGTAGTGAAACGGGTAAGTATTTTTTTTTATAGAATATAGTGCATTTGGTGGGTGGTGCATGGTTTGCATTTAACCACAGTCTCACCAGAAAACAACTTATCTTTTACTGATCTATGGTTGTTATTGGGTTCTTGAATGGCGGCCGCGCGCCGGAAGACGTAGTGTGGGCCGGCTCCCCACGAGGTGGACCGACAATCTGGTGAGGGTCGCGGGAAGCCGCTGGATGCCGGCAGCGCAGGACCAATCATTGTGGCGATCCTTGGGGGAGGCCTTTGTCCAGCAGTGGACGTCTTTCGGCTGAGATGATGATGATGATGGATGATGGTTGAGTCGAGAGTATTCGGTGACCTAGTGGCTAGGGCCGTTGTCTTCCATTCAAGGGGCGCTGGTTTGAGCCTAGAAGTGAAGAAAAACATCGTGAAGAAATACACTTCAGTAGAAATTAAAAGGTTGCGTGTAAAATCGACCGACGCACCCGCAATAATGATGGTTGAGTCGCAAAGCGGATTTTACCGGATCAGGCGAATAATGAACCGCGGTGTCTATAATTAAAAAAAAAAACACGATTATTTGGAATTTCCTTGGAATTACAGTCACCATTGAATTATTGATCTGGTTGCTGAGATAACATAAATTATTTTTTCCTATGGGTTGATACCCATATAAACCAGCTGATATAAACCTCAGGCTATAACACTTAATTGTGCTTTGTCAAGTTCCTAAATGGTGTCAATTATATTACTTTATAGTCATAGATACTTTTTTGGTTTAACAGCCAATATAAAGTCCGCATCAAGGGGCTAACTAGTTTAAATACCTATAGGTACTCATTTCATGTAGTTAGGTATTTGAAGTGTTATCAAAATAATCTATTTCTTTTAATAAAACTGTAGAGGTAGAAAATCTGTACATAGAAAAAAATTGCTATTTGTCTGTTTATACGGGCTAATCTCCGAAACTGTTTGACCGATTTAAATGAAATTTTGCATGGTTTTTCTTATATCTCCGGTCAACATCTTAGATACTTTTAATCCCAGAAAATTAAAAAGTTGCCGTGGGATACTTAAAAATCTTTAGTAACTCATAGGGCTCAGGACATTGCACAGGCTTATCTCCGAAACTGTTAGATCGATTGGAATGAAATTTTGCATGGTAGTACCTGGGGGATATATCCCCGGTTAACATCTATTCTGGATACTTTTAATCACGGAAAATTAAAAAGTTTATTAAAGTTAATAATTACCACGGAAAAGTCGAAAAACAACGCGGAAGCCAGCTAGTTATAAGTAAGTTAAAAAATCTATGAAATTGAAGAGGTACAAGTTAATATAGGTATTTAAATTTACTTTTACACGAGTGTTTATATTAATGCAATTTCTTTAGGTAAAGAAAGAGTCATCTATAAGGATGTGATAAATCTAAAAGGAAGGAGATGACCCCTCTCTACCCACCCTGCAGGGAAACTAGCGTGACCTGACTTGCGGTGGCGTGTGGGCCGGGTCGTTGGGTTCCCTCTAATATGGTTGAGCCCGGCGATGGCTGTCCCATACGTCAAACCCGTGAACGTGGTGCTGCTTGGGGGGACTGGTCTGCTCTAGTCGATTGCCGATTGTTTTATTGTTTGTATAGTTTAGTTTTTCTACTTTGACTGGTTGCCTTCCTTTAATTTCATATTTCGGCTGCACTCTTTGTTATATTAATCAAATTGTATAAAATAATAATTACCTATGTAAAAATATTTTGAAAAGATGCAACGCCTGTGGAGTTTCTTCCGGCGGGTTCTTCTCCACAGAAGACAGCCAAATTGTGAACCCGCCCTGACGTCAAAAAATGATTTGTGAAATCTTACTTTGAATAAACACTATTTGACTTTGACTTTGACTTTGACTTGACCAATATATAAAGTAAAATATTTACATAAAATAGAATTTATTTGAGTATGTACGAATATTAATGGCAGTGGTTAGCTGCGGTAGTTTTACGAGTGTAGTTAATAACTACTAGTTATCGGAGCTACTCGTAACTAAATATTATTTCGACGACGACGTGGTGGTTCTATTATTTTAATTAGTTACGTTAACTTCACTCGTGAAAGATAGCGCAAGTTAAAAGAATCCATGTAATTTTAATTTATTCCAGTTTTTTATAGGTGCGGTTGTCGTTGGGTAGGTAGGTAGGTAGGTAGGTAGGTAGGTAGTGGTATGGTATATCTATACGGTATATCTGCGTCGTTAGCACCTACATACCCGCGCCAGCAGTAAAACCCGGAGGCTCGCAGTAAAACAGCCGTTAAAAGAATATTTAAGTTAATTTGCCATAAAGTAGTAATTTAATCGGTCCACCTGCGGGATTGGCACCTCCTTATCGGAACACATTCTAGACGGGTCGCGCTCGTGTTATAGCGTTTTAAGGGATTGTCGGAGCATTCCCAGGGCCGAGTTTCATTAAGAACCGAGCGGCTCCATTCACGCGCTATCGGATGAGATCTCTTGTGAATTTATTGGGGCATCAAAGCGGGCTCGTCCGCTGCGCCCGCGCCGCCGGTGCGGTGTAGCGCAGTAGCGACCTTAAATTCAACAATTTAGTACCTCTCATAAAGCGGCCAGTAGCCGCTGCCCGCCACCAATAATTTCTCTTATTGTCTCGATAAATTAGCTTAATTAGGGTGTAAAAAACGCGGCGAGCGTGGAATCTAGTGCGGCGCGGTGGGTGGCGCGGGGAGCGGGTCACGCAGGGAGGGGAGGGGCGACCTAATTAGTGACGTGTACCTACAGACAGCCAAATGCCCGGATGTCAACGTGTCCCGATAACAGACCTGATAGTAACCACCACGTGTAAAACGACGCCAAAGATAATGGCAAATCAGTCAGGGCAGCCGTTCCTGGCAGTTACTTGCGCGACGTAATAATTCAAAGCGCGCCGTCCATCACGCGGCCGAGTGCGGACATAAATAACGTCGCGATTTGCGGCCGCTGCGCCCGCGCCGCATAACGTAGATAACGTGATTTAGGAGGCCGCCGTATCTACGTGATGTACGGGGGCGCCGCCGCCGCCGGCCGTACCAGACGACAGACTCGTAATCCTGATAAACCTGCTAAATTATGACAAGTGTATACGAGGTCTCGTTTCACGCCTGTCGCGCGTCGCTCAGAATATAAAGATGGGTAGTTAAGGCAACGTAATAAATAAATACATATGTCGTTCTTTGACATACTTATTGTTTGGCAAGAGTGTCGTGTAGTCGCAAAATGCGATGACTTTGTTGAAAATTCTGCTCCGGGGTTCATACTACTACGATACTGAACAAAAGATTTTATACAAAAGACATTTAGATTTTCATACAAAATGAGTCACGTAACCCACCTAAGATACGTATAATATATTTATTTACAAAAAATTTGTTCCTTGAGAAAACCAGTCAGTTTTATTCTCTGCCTCTACCATTTCTTTTAGAGTTTAAGTCACGGTGTGCTTACCTATTCTATGGAAATGAACTTTTTCGTGTCTTGGTCTTGCTGCGGCAAGTTAAGGGCAAGGGCGGCGTGTTAAAAGTAATTTTTATTTATTTTGTATGTTTAAAGTATGGAGCGTGGATTGCTATGTAATGTATTTTTAAATAATAATTAAAAGAAAAAATAGAGGTAAAAAGTATTCTGCTGTAAATCCATGTGAATACTAAGGATATGTGGAGCCTGCTATTTTATATTATTTAATTTTATTAATGAATTAATGATATGGTTTATTTGCTTTGAATAGGTACAATATTATATACCTCAGCATATGGCTTTACATGGTTTTACTTTCATTATTATTTTTAAATCTTCTAGGTTATCTTTCTTTGGGTTCATCGATGTTCGAGTACATTATGTCTTCCAATAAGAAGCAGCGAGAGCAGCCCAGCGCCGGCGGCTGTGGTCACGGCTCCATTATTCCCGGGAGGGGCGTGGCCGGTGCGTCCGCGCAGGAATGCAGCCGCGGTGCTAGCAGCGCTACACAATGTTGCCGCTACTTTATGACCGCCGCGCCACATACGTACTAATACAAATCAAAGTCGCCGCCGGCCGCCGCTACAGTCGCATCTGAAGATGCCGCTACCACATCACCTTGTAGCCAGTAAACAACCAGCTCGCTATTATTTTAACTATATATTTATGAACAGGCTACACTAATAAAATAATAGGCAATTAAGATAAACGAATTACGATGTTTGTGACGTGTCGTGCAGTATAAAAATAAGAATGCCATTATAATGAAAAGCAGTATGAAACTAATGGCACCGTTTTTAACTGTAATTAATTATAAAGATTTTTTTAAAGATAACAAGCGAAGCATTAGGAAAGTCTAGGTTAGGTATTCGAGCGGTGGATGCCTGGTTTAATAGCCGTGAAAAAATTAAGTTAAATCCATTAATGAGGTATTGTTACGGTTAAGTGTTAGCACCACCTCGTTATTCCATGTCGCGAGTCGCGGCAAATCGCGCGCCGCGCATTCTGGCCGCGATTCCCGCGACGTCGCTCGCCCAAACAATGGCGGCAGCAGTTGCAACACCCCCTCGCCCCACCCCTCCCGCCGCCGCGAATATGCCCCAACAATGGGTGAAATCGCGGGAACCCTCCACGAGTTACAAACTTAAGCCTCATTTAGAAATTGTCTTAGATATTAACCCCATTATAAGGGTGGTAATTAAAATTTACTAAGCATTAAAGATGTATTGTTGGTTGAGAAAATACGAATTTGCTTTATCCACATTAATGCGCTAAACGTTAAACAATTATTATTGTAAGTTTGTAAAAAAGTTTACAGGGTATGAAAATAAAATAACGTAGATGTAGCTTATTTTTGCATTCATCTATCTTTACCACTGCTGGGTTTCTCCTCATATGCGCCACTAATCAGTTTTAGTCCTGTGCCATCCGCAAACCGCATCTAGCTTGACTATATTTACGGACCATAGACCTGGTGCCCTAGTGGTCTGCCTACTGGCCTTCTTGCTCACCTTGGCCACCATTCTGTAACTAAAAGTTCAAGTTCAAATTATTTAATTTTAACTTTAGAATATTTACATCACTTAATTAGGTCACAAATTCTTTTCTGGCGAGTTCTAAAATTTGGCTGTTTTCTGTGCAGAAGAACTCACTGGGAGAAACTCCACAGGCGTTGCATCTTTTCAAAATATTTTTACAAAATTAGAAATTATTATTTAATATAATTTTATTAACATAACAAAGACTGCAAACGAAATATACAATTAGATAAAGGCAACACGTCAAAGTAGCAAAAATAAACTTTATAACCAATCAATCTATTGCAAGCACAACTGGCAATCGACTAGAGTAGACCCTGTTTTGGTCCACCGGCCATCATCACGACTGGCCACTGTCCTGCCCATCTCCATCACTGTCCTGCCCATCTCCATCTCAACCTCGCGATACGTTTACCTACACCTTTGACCTTTGTCTTCCGTCGAATACCCTTCAGATAACAATGCCCGTACCCGCCGGCGGGGGCGCGGCCAAAATCAAAATCAAACCAGTAATTAGAGACGGAGCCCTTCAGGAGGCTCGAGCTGCCCCTAGACGCGTCGGTACATAACTATCTCAATATCATCATCATTTTAGCCGAAAGACGTCCACTGCTGGACAAAGGCCTCCCCGCAAGATCTCCACGACGGTCGGTCCTGCGCTGCCCTCATCCAGCGGCTTTCCGCGACCCTCACCAGATCGTCGTACTTATGACTATCTGGGGTAAAGTAAAGCTTTCAGTTCGGGGGAACTGAAAGCTTTACTTTACCCCAGATAGTCTGAAATATACACCATACTTGAGTAATTAAACATGATTTCCGTTATGCTGATTTAACTGTCCCAGAACTGAACAATTTTGTTCATTCGCAAGCGACTGTACCTACGTTGAAATCTCTTCAAAGGTGAATATTAGTATACGATCGTTTTGATTTTTTTAAAATTTTTAACTATACTCTATTACAGGGTGTAACTGGCGCGGCTTAGCAAATACTGAAAGACAGGATCAACGTTTTTGAGCAACTTTTAGAAGTTCCTTTTTTCTCGTAAACAAATATATGTTTAATGTGACCAATGTAAGAACCATTATACATAAATTGAATACCAAACCCCCCTTGCTTGACTTGCGGGGGCAAGTCCGGGGAAGCTTGATTGGTCGTAGCTTTTCCGACACAAGCATAGGTCGATAAAAAAAAGTGTTTCGACGTTTGGTATTCAATTTATGTATAATGGTTCTTACATTGGTCACATTAAACATATATTTGTTTACGAGAAAAAAGAAACTTCTAAAAGTTGCTCAAAAACGTTGATCCTGTCTTTCAGTATTTGCTAAGCCGCGCCAGTTACACCCTGTAATAGAGTATAGTTAAAAATTTTAAAAAAATCAAAACGATCGTATAGGGGAGCGAGGGGCTTGTTGTAGCAGGGGTAAGTAGTAACAGGCTCTTTTCACTAGGATCTTAAACTTTATAAGTGTATTTCTTTGACTCGATTTGACCCATAAACCGCGCCGCATCATGTTGCCATAGCGAGTGTCCCGCCGGCCAGTGCAATGAGCTGAAGTGTGCATGAGCTTCATTTTTGCCAGGTAATATAAAATTGTACTGTCGTAAAATTTTGGTTTGCGTTATTATTATCGACTAATTTCAAACTTTATATATCTTATTTACATTCAAATTTATCTATCTCTGATAATGTGTAGCAGTTTTTAAGATTGCTAAATTGTTTAAATAGTTATCTTGATAAATGTTCAAAATCATACCATGGGGTTAGTTGTAACAAAATTCCGGGGCTTGTTGTAACGTGTAATAACTAGGCAAAAGGAAGCTTTACAAAAGGAATATAGGGAAATTACGAAGCATACCTTAGATATACATAATTTAATTATTTTATGCAATTTATAAGTTCCATGATGATTAAAAGTAGTGTTTAACTAAGTAAAACTGTTAATAACTAAATTTTTAGGTGTTGATTACTTATAGTAGTATATTTAAGTTGATTTTTTAAAATAATTACATAATACCTACTTCAGAAAGATGCTAATTTTGTTAAAAATAAACAAAGAATAAATGATTAGAGGTATTATTGTGGTTTTTTTTTGTCGTTACTACTTGCCCCGGTAGACGTTACAACTTGCCCCAAGCACGAGGTAAGTTGTAACACCGCACTTCTTCTAGAAAATAATTGATTGTAAAATAATGACCAATGGTTATGGTATTATTTTTACTTGATTAGGTAGAGGAAGAATTACAGCATCCATCCATATTTATTTAATAGCAATTTAATCAATGGATCTCAAGATATATTAGTTTTCATGAAAACTGTTACAACAAGCCCCTCGCTCCCCTACTAATATTCACCTTTGAAGAGATTTCAACGTAGGTACAGTCGCTTGCGAATGAACAAAATTGTTCAGTTCTGGGACAGTTAAATCAGCATAACGGAAATCATGTTTAATTACTCAAGTATGGTGTATATTTCAGAGTTATACATACATGTCAATTCAATATGTCATAGTGTTTCCGATTTTTATTATAAAGATACAGTCCCAAGACATAACTATAGTTATATATAAGGAGACACCCCCAAAGAAGCCCACTCTTATCCCCGCTCGTAAATAAAACCCCTTCAATAAGTGGAGGAGGACTCGCGCCCCACGTGATAGACACGGAGACAGAACGGAAAATTAACCACAATTTTGAGCGTATTCTTAACATTTTGTGTTTCAGTATATGTCTAAACAGCATGACTGTAAAACAATAATAGGGAAATCTAAATACTACAGACATAACTTCTATGTAATAAAACTGTAGAGGTCAAATGTCTGTATATAGAAAAAAAGACGAAATCCGAGTCAGGAGGATGTAAGAAGTGAAATAGAACACGTCCAGACAATTTTCTTTTTTTTTTGTTTCTCTGTCTGTTTGTCTGTTTGTACGGGCTAATATCCGAAACTATTGGACCGATTTAAATGAAATTTTACATGGTGGTCTTTACATCCCTGGTCGACATCTTGGATAGTTTTAATCCCGGAAAATTTAAAAGTTCGCGTGGAATAGTAAAAAATTACTACGGAAAAGTAGGAAAACAACGCGGGCGTATCCGCGGGCAGACAGCTCGTAAATAATAAAAGCATTTTTACCAACCGATTACTTGCACAGTCATTCATTTCATAATGTTAATTTTAAAGTGCACATATAGCTTTATGAGTAATTAGGTTCTTTCATTCTCTATATTCAATTTAATAATAATTTTTACTCTATATTTTCAACCTATCTTAAATTATTCCATGATATTATCTTACCTAGTTTTTTTTACGTTTATCGGATCTTTGCTGACTAACATATTTGTAGCTCAGTAACAAAATTAAATTCATTAGACAATGACTTGTATTTTTGCTAGTTCTCTCTCAGTCTATAAAATTTACCGCTGGATAAACAGAGGGTTGTAAGAGGAACATGATCCAAATTTTTGCCTCGCTTAAGATTTTCATTTGGCATGAGTAGCATTCCCCACCTTCAAACACCGCCCTTCGCTTAAACGTGATCGACAGGTTACGGGTTTGTGTTTGCATATTTGGATATAATGAACACAAGTTAAAGAAAAAAGACATTACAGTCTTAATTTTACATTGATGCTGTTTTAGTTGCACATTTTTGTAGCCTACTATAGGATATAAAGAAGAAATGTAAAGGAAATGACCTAGCTGTATTCCAATATTGTCAAGTCATAAATATTTACTATAAAGTCAAGTACTTAATTATAACCGAAAGTACGGAACCAATAGATCTTGAGGAATATCAAAGGCCAGGCAATCTCAGATTATTATCTAAGGTAAAAAAGTATGTGTTACCAAGAACAAACAATTTGTATGGCTCTAGAGTATCTAAGTATGTAGTACCTAACTATCTTAATGAACTGCCAGATGAACTACAACAGCTATATGGTAATCCAAATTCGAAATGGAAATTTAAAAAACACTTTCTCAAAAACACTAGCATTGATCCGTACCTAGATGGCGTAATAATCTGCGCCTAATATAATATGTTGTATTGTTTAATATTAAGTACTTTGTATAAGATTAAGAGCGGCTCGTCTACACAGATAAACCCTGTGAGGTTTTTGTGTGGAACTTGAAATTATTATGTATTTTTCTTTTCTTGTGGTGAACAATAAATGAAAAAAAAAAAACAGGATTAAGAGAACTTATAAGTGGACATTTTTGAAAATGATCAAGTTAGATCATGGATAAGGTTGTTCTAAAAGATACGGGTCTAACTTCTCTGTTTTCTGTTAATAAGGAAATGTACGAAACGTACACATACTCACTCAGTTGTTACTGCAAGATAGATATTATAATTAATATTGTATCATCCTGAAAATACTTCGTGGAAAGTTTAGTGAAACTTTCTTAAACGCGTCATCAGCTGAAGGCACAAATAATTCACGCTGAAAATTATTAGGCCCCCTACTGAGATCATCTCAAGTATGCTCTACATAATGACCCAAACAGGCTGTGGTTGTAAAATAAAATACTTGTTCATTAGACACTTCCGCGCTTTTTACAATTTTTAATTGGTACTTACTTATATACATTGCAAATAAGTTATGTCGTCAATTTATTCTACTTTTTAATTACTTACGTCAATAAGATTTTCCGTGTTTTTCAGTTATTTATTTGTTCTTTTTGGGTGTTACAAAGTATTATTTATTTATTTTTGTTCGGAAAACCATCATCTTCATACAACTCATGTGCACATGGTGAACGTCTTTTGACTAATAATAGGTTTTCACTTGTAGAAATTAAATAATAACTTTTAGACTAAGATGCTCTAAGCACAGACGCTATTAAATAAAGCTTTGCCAATAGGTAAAAATTAAATTAAACATTTCAAAAATGGTATGTAAGAGAGAGAGAAAAGAAAAAAGGTTCCAAGTTAGCTTAATACTCTTTGAAAAATTCATCACTTAATAATCGTCTAGCTGCAGCTACACTCGTGTCAAACAGGCTAATCCCTAAATAGGTTGCTTTTTATTAAAAAGTCTACTTGAACGACAAATAAAACTATTTCGACGATAATTAGTCCTCGCCAGCGGAATCGACAGCTCGGGCCTATGTCGGCAGCGGCTGGACTAAACAATCATATTATTTTAATATGCGCAGTAGGTAGTTAAAACTAGACTAAAAATTTAACTTAGGTATAATCTCAGACAAAACTTAGGCTATGTACCTACCTATTACCTAGAAAAGACTGATTCAAATAAATAGTTTAAATGCTGTGTAATATTTACCCTAACTGATGAGATAAGGATGACGAGTGTGGTAGAGGGCGTGTGTGGACTTTCAATTGATACAAAACTTGTCCGTTTGGAGCGCGGCTCTGTATCGTTTGAGGCCGATGTGTGGAGCAGCCTGTAGCCTGTAGGTACTTCATGACACGCTCCATTAGCGCGGGTGTGTTCACACTCGGCGCTCCCGCCGCCGCTGACGCACAACTTTTCACAATTTTCCACATCACTCCCCGCGCCTGCTACGAGCTTCTAGCTTCCACGTCACGGCATGATTTATTCATCGAACTTTTACCTAATGTATGCGAACTTCGACACGAGCAGTGTGTTAAATTAAAACACGACTTATATCGATTCGTGCGTTCTAAATTACTTCGCAGTTTATTAACTCTGAGCGGCTGAAGACAGTAAACCATTGAAAATTCAGTAAAAATATATTTTTTACAAATCGCTCATCAGTAGGCACAATCGTTTTTCCTACATTCTTTAAGATATTTACAATAAGTATTGTAACAATTTTTTGCTTTTTCATTTTTACATGAATCATTAGGCAACAAGACTCGTATAAGATAATTTCCAATGAGTATTTTTTTTGTAATGTGCCATCTTTTGTCCTCCGATGATACATTAATGTATGGCAGAGCTCTCACACTGTCATTAATCAGTCAGCAGCGGACATTTAACGCATTCTGCCCACATTCTGTCTCTGCGGTGAAGACATTTGACTTTCCAATTGGACGGAGCAGCGGCTGGCCGATGGTCATTTGTCACGGGCGCGCGGGGTGCCGCAGTGCCGCTAGGGTCGTCGTAAGTACCGGAATCGCCACCTAATATTGATACGAACCGGTTTTTATATACAATCTAAAACAAGAATTTCCTAAAATCTTTCGAGATTCTTATATATGAGCTACAACTTCTAAAATAGTTTGTCTAGTTTGTAAGATAAAGGTTTTCCCTGAACGGGATTTTAACCTACAAGCCAAGTAATGATCGTTTCTTTCGCCTCCTCAATTTATTTTATTTATTAATTTATTTGTATTTCCTTGTAGATTTACAGGCATGCTTACAAATAGAATAAGAGAATAGAAGTGTAAATAAATAGCTAATACTAATAACAAACCTCCATGAATAAGAAAAAGAAAACATTACACATCATCATCATTGGCCTAGTACGTCTATTTCAGACGATTTATGGTGCAAATCACAGAAAAAAGTATGCATCATATAAAATATAAGTTGAACACTATAATTTACATGCTACATATAACTCCATGAATACGACTAAAAAAATCCATGTTAGAGCAGCTCAATCCTGTAACTGAGTGAGATAACAAAAGATTAACAACACCTATGTAAAACGTATGGAAAGCGATAAAATTTATGAGTATTGAGATTTAACCGGAATTCCAAGCTTCGGTGGAATCGCTACCGAAAATCCCAATACAGTTCCAGTCGTGCACCCCTAGTGCCTGCTGAATATGGAGCCAGCGGGGGCAGGGCATGGCGGCTGAAGGGGGGAGGGGGAGCAGCTGCGGCGCCGCCTGGTCTGCGCCCGCGCCGCCCGGAACCGGAACTCTATTGTTTTTAAATCGGCACTGTCAACATTTTGCAACGTGTTTGTTTATAGCTAGTGCGCGTCACACACCTGCTACGGGCACTCGAGTCACAGAAGTATATAACAGTACTACCCGTACTAGAGTCAACAACCGAAGTTGACAGAAGCACCTACAAGCGCAGGAATTGTATGACGGTGTGATTGACAGCTCTGCTGCTGATAATTGGTATCGCATACCTAATACTAATTATCTACCTGCCTCAATTACAAGACTCAGACCAACTTTAAATAAAGGTAATCAAAACCTCACAGCCTCTGCTGAACATTAACTATCTAATTGAAAACTTAGAAATAGAAAATTTTAAGCAACTAAACATATCTTGCTTACCCACAACACAATATTAAAGAATTTTTTGTTACGTATATTCACACACCCAGGAAGAGTATCAAAGTTGAAAGAAAGGAAGGGTGCATTAAATTTTATTTTGTAAAATATTTTATGGAAGATCTATCAATAAGCTCTCATTCGAAGTAAGATTGTACAAAACATTTAAAGCTGATCAATTAAGGACCAAAGTTGTGTTTAGCACACGCACTACCAATATTTTTGTTTCTAAAGTTATCCGTCTATGTAACCCAACGACACCCATGGGTGTAATTTAAACAGACAATCGGGATATAAGCTAGCACATGCAGTTAGACACTTGCACTACGAAATTCACCCCTACCGCTACAGAATACGGGCGCTCTCAAGGTCATAATGTCCAGCCGCATGTGCTGCTTACTGTACAACAAATCGACTATAAGTTCTATTTTGCTATTTCGTTTTTGTTATACGCAGAAAAAATATAAATTTCTAATTTCCGAAACTAAAACGGAACGTAACACATACTAAGTTGCGTTTCGTTGCGCGTGCGTTCGATTAACTAACGTTCACTTTATCGCGGATTAAGGTTGCATGACTTTATACCTTTGCCTTTCTGTTCAAAAAAAACATTGCAGGAGCGTGCACAGAGCGAGATAATGTGTATCCGAACGTTAATCGTGTCAAGATTTGTTAAGTCCTGTCAAAAATGAACTAAAATTAGTTAAGATAAGGCGGGTGCAATACCGAATTAGCCCCAATATAAGGAACTTAGAGTATAAATAGAAACATTTTTGGGAGGGTTTATTCTCTAAGATAAGGAATTACTTATTGTAGTTATTTGAAGAAATAATAAACATTAAGAGGCGGTATTTTTAATAGAATTGTTTTAACGCAAATAAAACTTTTGATTAGATTTGTTTTAACATTGTCAAGTTCCGTCATATCCTGTTCTTCATATTTCAAGCTTTTAAGTTCTAGAATAAATAATCGCTAATAAGTTTGAAAGAATCATTATATCATAGTCCATAATTCGTTCAATAATAGACTACAACACGAATAAATTGTGCTAGTACTACCTAGTACTAATACATATATTTTGTGCTGGTAAAAAAACGTTGATAAAAGCTCAAAAGCTCTATCTACAATGAATGAGGGCGATCAAGTCTTAATAAATAACACTAAATTAAAAATTAAAAAACCCCCGCCACAAAACCGTTGCTTAGATCCATTCAACAACTAGAAAAGAGCTTCAAATGGCTGAAAATATTTTCTTGGATCATAGCTAAGAAAACTCCCGATTGTGACACCTTCCAAACAAAAAAAACTAGATCAAAATCTGCGCATCCGTTCAGGAGCTAGGAGGCCACAGACAGACAGACAGACACACAACAAACTTATAACACGTTAGCGGGGTAGAGTAGTCAGAAGACAAAAATAAGCCAAAAAAGTAATCTCAATTTTTTGTGTCATATAGCGTAAAATGTCTCTGTATGAGTACTTATTTAAAATGTCGCGTCGAATAATTTATCTTAGGTGTATTATTCGGCAATCAACTCGTAAGTCGGGAGCCGAAGGTGCGCGCGCGTCACATTAGCACACAATGCGGCCAGCTGCTGCGCGGCGGCGGTGGCGGGGCGGTGGACTGCCGGCTGACCAGTCCACTCAAATACTACCAAGGTTAATCATTTAATAAAAATAATGCAAATCTACATTTTTTTTGATCTCGGCAATAGACTAGGATAGGAATTAGCTGATACTTTAACAACTGAGGTGGTTTGTGTGTAATTTTTCTTTAATAATCAGTAATTAAACGACAGTTTTATAAAAACTTTACGCAATAAATAAGACTAAACTGGTTATATGAGGAACATTTTTTACTACTAATCATTAACAATTATAAAATCTGCCATCACAAATTATACACACGCATACCTTCGCGCATTCCGCCACATATTTTCTCTTCTAATACCTACACCACATTACATTACAATAGGAATATGGCAAAGTAAGCGACAGACCAGTGAATAAGTGAATAAAATATGATATCACTTACTATTCACCGGGCACCTGCCGACGGGCGACGGGCGACGGGCGACGCATTCTTCCGCCTTTACACCACCATTCAATGACTATTTATTATGATGATGACGAACCTTATCGATCTTACATAAAATTATTACTTCAGCTTCTATAATCACCATTGGAATACATTCATTTCGCGTTTACAAAATAATACATTTATATGCATGTCAAATTTAATTTAGAGATTGCGTCATAATTTCATGTTCGTCGTAGCTCGTAGTAGTATCGTAGCTATTTGCTCCGAGCTCCCTCCACCCCTCCCCCCGCAGTAATAATGTAGAGCTGGTGTAGTGCAGCGGTAGTCCCGTAGCCACGGCTCTCGCCAATGATTATGAAGTATGGAGCGATCAATTTCACAGCCGCCGCCCACATCCACCCCGCACCGCGCAGCCGTTACCTCACCCTGCTGGCACCCTCACTCCACAGAGCAGTTTCCTTTGTTGTTAAAATTAAAGCCAAGCAGCCAGTCTTTCACTAAATACTACTCGAAATATTGTATCCTGTGGTGTGCAGTACGAAGCGGCTAAATGAGAGAGCCGCAGCGCGCCATATCACGGCAAGTTGCACGGTACTTCACTCAATTTGCGTTGTTAGCGAGCCGCCTTCATTTTTCACGGGCATCGAACAATTTTTCTGATTTCCACCGAGATGGTAAATTAGGATGTTGAACAGCTTGATGTAGGAATCTCTTTGCAAAAATATGAAACGGTTGGTTACTACTACTTTTTGCTGGAGATACGAGTAGGTAAATAATCATGTCGTACATGTTGCAATGGTTATCAGGATTTATTTTTTGCAAAAGCTGGCCAGTCGCCATTTAAATAAGATATCGGGCTGGAGTTGAGAGTGTGCAGTGGTTGCAGAGGTGGCAGTGGTAGCAGCAGTGCGGCAATTACCCTAACTAATGACCGGCGTATATGGCGTTATGCAGCGAGCGGCGCACATGGACTGGACATCGACACGCTGTTATGGCGACGGTGACCACACGCTCGCTCTACACGGCCGGGACACATGCTCAATAAAAACTATGTTGTTTATTTATCATTGTTTTATAACACTTTTTCGTTGTAAAATTTGTGGATTTCTCAGACGGCAGTAGCTTCTTCATTCTGTCTGATTTGATTTCTTAGAGTGTCAATGTTCTAGTCGTAAGTAAGGCCCGTTGTCTTCCATTCAAGTGCCAAGAAGGGTTTATCTACGGCGGCGCCGCACGTCACAATGTTTTCCTGTTTTCAAATTCATTTTTACCTATGTCAAAGATCTGTATACCGTGGCTTTTTCCCACCTCCCTGACCTACGTTTATTCGTCGCTATATATATAGCTATATATAGTAGTAGAAGAAAATATCGTAAGGAAACCTGCACACACCTGTTTAATGGTTGTGTGTGTGAGGTTGACCAACCCACACTGTACCCTTGTGTTCGACTAAGGTTTTCACCCTAATTTGGGATAGTATAAATAGGCTGATGTTATCAATGATTCCCCGTCTTACGCTCAAAGATCTACGATTTGCCGTAAATTGATTGATATTATTGACAATACGTTCGTCCTCAATCTACAACACAAGCAGTTTCTTTTCTACGTCTGTTACTTTATATGGCGACCCTAGTTATGAGTTAGTGGTTCTCCTTAGCGGCCGGTAAGGAGCGGAATGCGCCCGGCGTCCTCTGCGCCCGCGCAGCGCTCGAGCTACTCACTACCATACGTCACATCAGCCTTCCGTCTCCCTAGATTTACTGCCGCCGTTTTTTGCTTCACCTATTCTATATTCAATCGCACACGCATTATGACAACCAGTGACACCGGCAACTTATATTTATATGCTTACTAAGTATACCTTTGAGCCATCAGTGCAAAAATATTGTATTCATACTAAATTTTTGATTCCTTGTCCATTTCGATACCGAGAATTCTCTTGTCTATTATTTTCGCCCCATCATCATTTATTATTGCATTGCAGTGCATTTACCAAGGGTTCTCGCGATGTTTTTTAATCTATGTGTGAGTCATGGTCATTTACCTGATGATCTAATGCACACAGTGGTAGTTCCCATCATTAAGAACAAAACGGGTGACGCCTCAGACATGTGTAATTACAGACCAATATCACTGGCTACTATTATAGCGAGAGTGCTGGACAGCTTGCTTGACAAGCAGCTAGATAAGCACCTCCACCTGTGTGACGCCCAGTTCGGTTTTAGACAAGGTCTGTCAACTGAGAGTGCTATCTTTTGCCTCAAGCAGACTGTTCAGTATTATACTACTAGAAAAACTCCAGTATACGCATGTTACCTAGACTTATCCAAAGCCTTTGATTTAGTCTCCTACGATAAACTGTGGCAAAAGTTGGAGACGGAAACGGAACTTCCTCATGAAATTGTATCTGTGTTTAGGTATTGGTATAATCACCAGCAGAACAGAGTGAGATGGGCAGGGAAATACTCGGAAGCGTATGGATTGGAGTGTGGGGTGAGGCAGGGAGGGCTGAGCTCGCCCCGTCTCTTCAATCTGTATGTGAATAAGCTCATAGGTGAGCTCAGCGGTGCTAATGTGGGTTGTTCCGTCGACGGAGTGTTTATTAATAACATAAGTTACGCCGACGACATAGTGCTGCTGAGTCCATCGGTGAGTGGCCTCCGAAGTCTACTGCATATCTGTGAATCGTATGCGGAGGCCCACGGACTCAGATATAACGCTAAGAAGAGTGAATGTATGATATTTAAAGCTGGTACCAAATGTTACTCGTCTGTACCTATCACTCTGTGTGGCACTGCCTTAAATAGGGTACATAAATTTAAGTATCTGGGTCATTGGGTTTGTGATGACATGCGCGATTGTGAGGACATTGACAGGGAGCGCAGGGCGCTGTCCGTCCGCTGCAATATGTTGGCTCGCAGGTTTGCACGTTGTACGACTCAAGTTAAGTTGACGCTCTTCAAAGCGTACTGTCAAAGCTTCTACATGTGTAGCCTTTGGTCGAACTTCACGCGGCGAGCGTACAGCGCACTGCGCGTTCAGTACAATGATGCGCTCAGGATTATGTTGCGAATGCCGCGGTACTGCAGCGCTTCTGCCATGTTTGCGGAAGCCCACATCGACGATTTTTATGCCATCATGCGCAAACGCAGCGCTTCTTTGTTAGGTCGCCTCCGGGCAAGTAGCAACGTAATGCTGAGTGTATTGACCGAGCGGTGGGACTCGCCGATAATAATAAGATGGCTACATTTGCATGCTAGTCTGTCCCCCTTTATCCAATAGAACAATTAGTTATATTTTAATTTTATTAATTTATATGTAATTTTAATTTGGTTTTTAATTTAATTTAATTCAATTTAATGTTAAATGTCAATGAAGGTAATTTAATATAATTTAATTTTTTAATTTTTTTATCTGTTTTAAATTATAGCTTGGTATGTTTCAGCATTTTATAATCTTGTATGTAATTTTATTTTGTAATATGGGTAATTTGAAGCCTGAAATAAATGATTTTTAATTTAATTTAATTTTAATTTAATTTAATTAATTATTTATCAATTCAAACTATATACCTATTTGAAACAGACAAAAGCCCTAGGCTAGGCTAAGCTGCCTAAAGAACCAAGGAAAATAGTGAAAGAAGAAATAAAAGCTATTGAAGAAAGTAATCCATGAAGGAAGAGGATCACATACGGTCGTAAAACGATATCAGACAAATAATGAAACAAGGAAGAAGTAAAATAGGCACATTGGAGCTTAGTCCCTACACGGCGTGAATCACGGCGGGGGCGGCTCGGGCGGGCCGACTCCTGCGCCGGCTCCCGGCTCTTCCGGCTGCTGATACTTTAATTAAACGCGCATAAATTACCTCCTGGCTGTAAATCAATCCGCAGCGCCGCGCGCTATAATTACCCGCACTCCGCTCAATGGACATGACGGACGGACAGCCACTTCAAACGCGCGTCGCCCGCATTCTAGTACACCGCGCCGCCTTACCAGCATTGTCTCGCTGCATTTCCTACGCCAGATACCTGCCTGTCATAAAACACCAACCCACTTAACATTGATTCATCTAATGCCCACATACCTGCCTGCGATACCTAAGCATACATCGCCGGTCTTACACATTCAAAAGGAAATCCTGAAAATTTTGTATCTGTTGTATTTGCTGCTAAAAATCCTCAACTAATTACCTACGCTGAAACATCGTTAAAATTCAGCTGTAATGACTGATATACTTTTTTACAAGAACGTTGTGTCTCGACTTGAGGTAATTAAATGTGAACACGAGATATCTTTCGTTATAGTTGTCGATAAGAATAGACGTGTGAGAGGAGCGGCGGGCGTCGGCGGGGTGCGGCGGGGTGTGGCGGGGAGGGAGGCGCGTGATATATGGCGCCCGTTAGCAATTATACGATTCATTGTCTTGTTGCTCAACGTCGCCGCAGCTATTCCCAGAACGACCACTTTCTTGAAGCGAGATTGTATCTAGCCAATACCTACTCTATAAAATGAACGAGTCCATTCCGCGTCGCCTCGTTTCAGAACAACAGACTCTAATTTCGATTTGAGACAGATTTATAGGCCACTGATAGTTAAACAGCTATCGAAGCGGCAATACGTTATCCTGTTCGCGGAACATCACAGCTCACGCCGTGGAAGCTCGGACGGAATTCGATACTAGAATAGTTTAGTTTTTGTTTTGAATGAGAGCTGGCGCGGGATAGCGATACTGCGATCGAAGCGGCTTCTCGGAAGCAGCGGCGGCAGCGGAGTATTAACAAACCATTTGAATTTCTAAACGCTACGGTTCCCACGCGCCGAGACGTATCCACGCGACGCCGCGCCTGCTAATTGTACCTACAGCTCGTTTATTACTAATGTGTTCTACAATGGCTGGCGGCATGTTTTCACATGGCTCGTTTTTCCGACATAAGTGGATGCTTGCAACGCATCGCGCGCTGGCCCGACGCCAACAATGCCATTGTAGCGACAGCGCCGCGCCGCCCAGCGCCGTACATCACGTGACGTCACCGGCTCAACGTTTCAAACATTCCCGTTTCAATTAGAAATTTGCCAAACAGCCAAACGACGACGTTAATTGAGAGAATTCGCCGGATGCCATTTCCAACATTCATCTGCTGAACGCAAAGCTCAAACCGCGGGAGGATTAGTATACACTATTAACTCGTTTGTAGTTTCATTTGTAATGTAAAGAGAATAACAGAATATTTAGTTTAGATGAATGGGCCGCGTGCAGCCGAGGCGGAGCGGTGACAATAACGTGGCACACTCGGGAGCCCCCAGCGAGCGTCATCAAAGCAAGTATGTGGATCGTCGGGCAAATATGCGGGCCGCTGTCGCCGCGAAAAAACTAATAAAAGGAGATATTACACGCGCAGATATATCGCTGCGCCGCCGCCGACCCTCCGACCTCGTCCCGCCCGGCCCGCACCACCCGCCACACACTCCTCAATATCTTTCAGAAATAACTCCCCAATTCAGCTGCCTTACATTTTTGAACAGATAATATTTTGAAGTGTAATTCGATGTATCGTCGCTGGTGCGTTTGATACTGGTCATCGGAGCCCCCCGGCCCTCCGCCCTCTTCTCGGGCGAGTGAGTCAATAAGCGCATTCCGGCTGCACCGGGCCGAATTAAAAATCAAATAATGTTGTGTTGTGTATAGCGAATTAGCAGAGCTGTGATCCGTGACGCGCATCTGCTCGTAATAAAGGGGCGCAGTGTCTTTGTAGATCTGCGCAATGTAGTACCTAATTTAATGTAAAATATGTTTTGCTTCTTTTAAACACTTGCACTACAGAGCATTAATTTTCAACATTTTGGATAATATTTTACTTAAATGTTGATAAAATAGTCAAAGTCAAAGTAGTTATTTTTAACTTTAGGATATCCACATCACTTAGTTAAGTCAATTGCATTTTCTTATCTGGAGAGTTCAAAAAATTAGTTGTCTTCTGTCTGAAACTCCACAGGCTCTCTTTTCAAAGTATTTTTACAATTATTATCTACTGTGGTAGAAGAAAAAAGTTCAATGAAGTTAATTTGTTTAAACTGAAAATATTACAAAAATTATGCTATGCTAGTGATGTCGTTAAAAATTTATGCTTTTTATTAAAATTTTGAAAGCAATTGAAATTATTTCTGTGTGGAAATTAATATCCTGAAAAGAGGTCATGAAAAAATTTGCCATCACGGTCGTTGTTTTTTAAGGGACTATAAACAAACCGTAATGAAATAAAGCAATAAAAACGCAGACAATGGCGCGCAGCCCTGCTGCCGTGGCGGTGCTCATCTCTGAACAAGTGCGAGGGTCAGGTCGCGTCCGTAATGAAAAGTTTAATAACGCGAGCACGTGTGACCCTCCCCTCCACGACCACCCCCCGCCCCCGTCCCGCGGCCCTCTGCTGGTACTCTCCCGATGCACAAATTTATTGCGAGTAATTTCGCATGTCATAAAGCCGAATTAATGCTGTCCCGCGCGTGCCGCCCTCCCCGCGACGCCGATTTGTCAAATTGCTCGGCGACGTATTCATCTTTTTGAGCGCCAGACGCAAACAATTTTACATTGCTTAAAATCCTATAACGAAATTGTTTACATTTTTAATGTTGTACTTACTTAACCACTGTTAAACATTATCTGAATCATCTACCTACCACGATAGCGGAGCAAAACCTTCATTAATTTTCGATTATTTGTAAAAAAAAATCATTTGCTATGAGCATATTTACAGCTTTTAATTTTGACAATAACAATAGCAGGTACAATAAACATAAAAATACAAAGGTTTGACAAGTTATTCTTTTCCTAAATTTAACAGTTGGTGTACATAATTTTTAAAATTTCAATATATCCTAGACTATGCGCTGTTGTGTGGAGTTGGGACATTAAAACTTTTCCACGTGTATTCTCGTATCACTGGCCAAGTGGCCACCCCACGGCACACTTGTAAGCACTCGTGTCGTATGTTATCTGGTGCGCGGCGCATTGTCCCGCCGATGATGGCGAATTAATTCGGAACGGTCCGCACGTGGCCGCCGCTACGAGAAAGCGATCACAACAATTATTAAACGACCCTTCTCCTCTCACTGCCCCATCATATGTTCACTTCTAATAAATTCATAGATAAGCATATTTGACAGTTATTGCTGCTATTATTGCTGGTCATTCCACCTGACTAATTGCATTTCAGTCTAGACTAAATTTTTAGTTCTTTTCACGTCTTTTGTTTATTAGAATGGATACCTCGGTCAGCTTCTATAATTTTTTTTTATTAATAAAACATAGAGTAAGAAATAATGTTTTTTTGGTAGCTGTTCAATACTCTTTGATATTATCGACACATAGTATTAGGTATATTAAACCATGAAATCTTTCGAAATAATGTTTACACTCTTCTAAACATTTTATTAGAAAAATAACGATCAAGTTGTACTACGTTCACTACGCCGTAGGTGAAGTGCTACGCCGCCGTAGCAATTCGTAGCAGTTAAAACTCTTTGTTTTGGGTACTCTTTAGTAGACCCAAAAAATGATTTTATTTGCTATGGGGAATTTTCAAATACCATTGAAGCATAGTAAAAAAGCGGCCAAGTGCGACTCGGACTCGCCCATGAAGGGTTACGTAGCAGTTACGATTTATGAAGTACTAAAAAAAACTACTTACTAGATCTCGTTCAAACCAATTTTCGGTGGAAGTTTGCATGGCAATGTACGTCATATAATTATTTGTTTAGTTTTATCATTCTCTTATTTTAGAAGTTACAGGGGGGAGACGACACACATTTTACCACTTTGGAAGTGTCTCTCTCGCAAACTATTCAGTTTTGAATATGATATTAGAAACCTCAATATCATTTTTGAAAACCTATCTATAGATATCCCACACGTACGGGTCTGACGAAAAAAAAAAGTTTTTAAATTTCAGTTCTAAGTATAGGTACGAGTATAGGCATTTCCCAAATTTTTTGTTTTTCTTTTATTTTTGTATCAAAATCTTAATGCGGTTCACATAATACATCACTACTTACCAAGTGTCAACAGTATAGTTCTTATAGTATCGGGAAAAAGTCGCTGTGACATACGGACGGACAGACAGACAGACAGACAGACATGACGAATCCATAAGGGTTCCGTTTTTTGCCATTAATTTGGCTACGGAACCCTAAAAAGCATAGAGGTAGATTTTTTTTGCTTAACTTACAATCTATATCTATGGTAATAAGGGTTATATCATACAGGGTATTAGTGGCAGCTTAGCAAATACAGAAAAGACATGGACCAACTTACCCCAATAAACCCCGAAGTAAAATAAAATACTTTCTCCAAAAATGTTCAAACCCGTTGACTGAACATGTTCTTTCAGTATTTGATAAGCCATCACTAACATCCTATATAATATACCTCTTTACTATGCTTCAATGTTACATAGTTCAGTATCAAAGTGTCGGAACTTCGGCAGGAGTTCCAGCTAAAGTTTTCTCAGATAATAAGGTCTCATTTAACTTATTTACACTGTATTCAGAAATTCCCCAAAAAAAAAAGCAACTTTGTGTGTTCTAGTGCACACAAAATTAGAGATTTTTAACGAAATGCTACAGCGTAGCACTTTACCTACGGCGTAGTGAGCGTAGTACAAAGTGTAGGCGCATGAAGAGCGATCCGCGATTGTGTTAATGAAAAGCTCCTTCACGACGACACGCCGCCGCGCCGCCGCGACTCCGATGTCAGTACACCACCCCACAGTGACGTCAGCAAATTACACTTCACCCCGGCATTCGGTTTTGCGTCTGCCTAGAATATTTTAATACCACGGAGGACTTGTGTTTAATACAGATATCAATTAATAATGAAGAATGTACGGTTGCTGTGTTATATTTAGGAAATACTTAGGATGTCATTTATTTCATTACGTTATTTCTTTAACCCAAACCTTAATATCAGTGACTGTTTGACAAATTGTTAATTGACAATTTAGCTTAAGTATATAACAATCTGTATGATATGCATTATGAAGTAACTTACTATGATGACGACACTTCTAAATACAATGTGAGACGATCGTTTGCTCACTATAGTTTTTTCTTTATCTATTATATATCTACACAAATGTTTAAAGAGGAAAATTTTGATTATTTGTTTGCATTGAACAGTCTCCGAAACTACTGACCCGATATCAAAAATTATTTCATTACGGGGAAACTAAACTATGCCCGCGTAACATAGGCTATATTCTATTTTTTTAAAGTTAGGGATCGTTACTAAAACTCCAATAATGTATCCTAATAATTGAATAGGCTCCGAAACTACTGAACCGATTTTAATGAAACATGTCACAAACAAAGATATAATAGACCTTGGGAAATAACAAATAATTTCACAAATCTTACATTTGCATACAACGAGGTTTCCCAGTAAGTAGTCAGAGACAATTTTGATGGGAATGCGATGCTCTTCTGTGGTAGGTACAGCTTGAACATTTATTACTATGGGTACCTAACTAAGAAATTTAGGGAAGAAACTAATTAGGAGATTACGGCATTCTTTTACCTCAGGAAAATTCCTCATTTCCACGAGAAAATCTGTTAACGCGGGCGAAGTCGCAGCGGAAAGCTAGTTTAATAATAAATATATAGAAAATATTTTCGATGTTTTTTTTTTACAGTTTGACATTAGATAACAGCGCAAAACCTCTTTAGTTTTATTTTATGCTAACCCCTAAGTACATGTTATGTCTTGAACCAATAACAACGACCAGCATTTTGAGTTTGGTTACTTTAATTGGAGACATCGTGACAACGTGTTTAATATAACATAACAACACTACTGATAAGATATTAACACTAAATGGTACTGAGGTTTCTAATGGTTATGTCAATATCATCCACATTTTTACTGCAATATAATAGATACATTCACAGAGGATAGATACATTCATATTTTGGCTTCGCAACATTCTTTATTGTTGTAGTAAAATTTCTTTTTATTATTAATGCATAACACACTTTTCATTCCTAGAAATATACTCCCTTCTTAAGTACCTAAATTAGCTATAAAAATATAATGAAAATCCAACCCTTGAGGGTTGATAAACATTTAATTACAGAAGACAGGTCCGCGCCTCCCTCCGCAGCGGCGGGCCGGGGCGGGGGGGCAGACCCGAGTTTGGCGGAGGGAACGAGCATGGGTTGACATAGTCGCGGTATTGTTAGGTCATAACACGCAGTATCATTTGGTACCAGTCTCTAACCGTTCGTTACTAAAACAAATTACAGAAATTCACCGCTATTCTTCTCCTTTTCCCTTGGCTGTAAAGTGTTGCTAGAATTTCCACCCTTAACTGATGAGTTGGGGATCATTGATTAGACAGGTGAAAGTGGTGCTTTTTATTGCCTCAAATAATAGACCACAGGACGAGAATTGTGCTCATCTCAAGGAGGTTATAAAATGTTCGCCAGTAAGAACTTATAAAATACTAGCTTCCCGCCGCTGCTCCGCCCGCATTAATAGTTTTTCCTGTGGCATTTTCCCGCTGTAAAAGTTAGCATAATATATTCTTCCGCAAGGTCTATTCTATCTTTGTGCCAACTCCGCCCGATTTAACATTTTTTCCCATGGGAATGAGAAAATTTCCCGCGATAAATCGTAGCCTATGTTCTTTTTCAAGGTCTATTCTATATTTGTGCCAAGTTTTACCAAAATCGGTTGAATAGTTTCGGAGCCCATTCAATTATTAGGAATATTTTCGGTATTTTTTTACACCTCGGGTTACATTATTGAAGTTTTAGTAAGGATCCCTAATTAAAAAAAAAATAGCCAATGTTACTCAGGGTGAATGTAGCTTTCTAATGGTGAAAGAATTTTTGAAATCGGCACAGTAGTTTTTGAGTTTATTCGTTACAAACATACACACATACACACACACACACACACACACACACACACACACACACACACACACACACAAATACAAATCTTCCCTCTTTATAATATTAGTGTAGGATTGTAGATTTGTTTCAAACCTTTTTTGTTTTATTATTATTATTTTGTTTAGCTGGTGTCCTGCCCTGCCTGATCTGCCACCTGTTGGCAGCAGGACCTGATGCCACAAACAACGCAATCGAGGTGGGTTCTGGGCCACAGCCATCTGATTTGTCATCAACTCGATAAGTAGAAGATTATTTTGTGTAGTAATATATTTTTGTCATAAGGTATGACTTTAAGCCTCTAGGTTGGTCTATCGTGTCGTTGGCTTGTGTCGCGGGTCGTGGTGTGGTGGGCAGGTACGGCGAGGGTTCATGGTGAAGGGGTATAGAGTGCCGGGTCCCTCCCTGATCGATGCTGCAGGGTTGCCAGATGTAAGTAGATGAAACAAATAGACACCACGTTTGTGCTCATCAGATATCACAAAATTTATTTGTAGAACATTACATCACAGAAAAAAATCTGAAACAGGCAACACTAAAATTAACACTACACTAGGTGCCTATTGCCATCTCTCTTTTTTGCGACATCCACACAAAAAGGGCCTCACGAAATCCGTTATCTAGGCATATTGCATATAATAAATACCTACGTACTAATCTATTTTTTTTTTTTAGAAAAACATCTTAATGACGCATTGTGGTTGTAACTTTTAACTTTACATATCAAATCTATATTAAACTAAAAAGTATATTAAAATTATACTTTTTATAGGGCAGGCTCGAGCCCTTCAGTGGAGTCGTCTCGTAATAACAATATATTTTCAGTCAGTTCTCAATTGTGGAAAAAATAAAACAAAGTTACGTCTACTTACTTACACATAATATTCTATTTGGAAAAATAACATAACAAAATGACTTTTGACCATACCATGTATAACAACGTTTCAACCCGTGATCGTTCGTCAAAAAAAAACAGCTAGTAGTTAGTGTTTGGTATTTATGCAGCTGTCAATGCGGGTGATGATTACAATAGTGACACATCTTGACTTACGCCCAAAATGTGAGATAAATTAGAATTGGCAAACTTACAGCACCTAGTGTGCCAAATGACAAGCTGCGCATTTGTCACACTGTTTAGTCGTGAAGGAAAATAATGACTTAGTTTTGACTACAAGACTGTTCCACCTCTTCTAAACATCATTTGGTCACTTGGTGTTTAGTAAAATTATAACGGTTTTATATCTGTACATTTGACTAACTAATGTTGTGTTTGTTTAGTGTAATGTCTGTCTTGTGTTGGAATTGTGTAGTCTTTATTGGCCATAATATAGCTAGCTGACTGTTTATGAATAAATTTATATGAGAGGGGAAAACTCTAAGCAGTAGTAGTAGGCACCTACAAACCGGCCCTACACCCGACAAGACCCTAATATCCTACTGGAGCTTAATATCGTACCTAACCATATAAACCATGTATGTGTAGATACACATATAAATAAATACGGGATATCTGTTGCCATGAGACCTAAGAGAGACGGAAGTGGGGAAGGAAGCACGACGTGCAATGTGCACTGTGAAATGGTTTTCTCACTACCACTCAACCAGGAAGAGTGATCAGATCAGTGTCTGACGGCTAAAGGTGTCTTAGCCGTAGAGAGATAATACTGAAAGAGGTCATCAAAGCCGGACTGTGGTCCATGCATAACATCAACCACGCCCTTTAGGTTCATTTGGACAACTGTCCTAAAAAGACAACTTCCCAAATAGCCAACCCACCATTTCTTTTTCCCAATTCGCCAACTTTTCCACTTTACCAACTTCCCGATTTACCAACTTGCCAATTCACCAACTTCCCAGAAACGTATTTTAAAGTTTGTGAGGATATGTGTGGGGGAGGGTGTGCGTAATAATGATTTAATTACTAAGTTCTCTGTTACCGGAGAGTTGGTTGATTAAGTAGGTATAGTTCTTGAAAATAGAGATATCTTGAACTTTATTCAAAAATTATCTATAGTTTAATAAAAACTATCGTTACTATTTACGTAACATGATAATAATGTTCACTAAACCCTGTTACATACAAATCGTTTTACTGTTTTTTTTTTATCACTTCTCACGTCGCTTTCACATAATTTATAGTTATTATTATTTCATCACAAATAGTGAATGATTTCTTTATTATTTATTATATCATCACTACACATACGCAGAACGAATTTCAACATAAATAAAAAGATTTTAAAGGATAATCATCACAAATCCTTGTGTGTGATAGGGCATAGGGCTCGACCACTCTTGAATGTGGGATTCGTCGACCAAAAGAAACACGCAGTCCAAGGTTACAATGTCGTCTAATTTCTATTAATCAAAATATTCCAGTTTATAAACTAAGTTATCGCTACGCACATAAACTAAAATCTTTGCATACTTTCCGTGTAACGTAAGTACGCAGCAATTATTTTGGTCACACAGGTCATTGCTCTGCAGACTGGCATGTTCAGAGGTGAACAATATCATATATCATTAGCCTTCATGACTGTGGTTAGAAAGCACTCGGTTCTCAATTCGGGGCTTCTAGGATTGATATATTCGTCAAACAAATCATCAGTTGAATAGCCAGATTAGCAAGCTGATTATGTTATAAAGCTGATTATGTTGTTTTGTTTCTTGTTTGCTTTTTTTTCTGTATTGTGTTGCAAATAAATTTTATTCTATTCTATTCTATTCTATTCTATTCTATTCTTTTATAAGATAATTAAAAATCTGCTCCAGGGTTTGCAACTACGTTTATGAATAAAACTGAAACCCGATCAATGCATTGAACTTTCAAACATAATTTACCTGCTACATTAAATAGCGGTGAGGTCTTAACTGAACGTTTGGTTCCAACTTTGCTGAGTCAGCGTCTCGCCTCGCCTCGAGCGGGACTGCGGGATAGCTTACTCCGGGCTCCGGGCGCGGTTCCCACAGCGCTCCCGCCGGAGTGGTGACAGTGGAGACGGATGTCGTCTGGAGGCCCCCCGCCGGCCGGCACCGACCCGAACACCAACATTATAAAACACCAATAAAAACCACCTAGATCCGTATCGACACCTGCGACATCAATCTTCGTGTCGAAGCCACCGCCGCTCTCCTCGCGACCTGCGACGTACCACCATTTGTCACTTGCGCCTTTAAAAATGATTGAAGCACAAAGGAATGATGCTCGCATGACAAGCAAGCGCTACGGACCATTTTCGCTGAACTCACCTTCAACAACTAAGTAGACTTATTAAGCGAGAGAAGCTCATGAAATTGAATACGAATTAAGCTCGAATACGGTTAATTAGGTTTGAATTGAGTGTACACGAGCGAAGGAGACAATTTGGTCGTCGCTAAGGCGGCCGCGGAACTGGAAATAATGGAGGGCGCGAGCACAATCGCGGAGTCGCGACAATGCCCAATTGAATCGCCTTTGATGTTCCATTCGGGTTTTTGTAGCAATTTGTTCAATTGTTCACCTGTTCTCGGCGGCGGCGTATCGCTTCATCCGCCTTCACCGCCGGAGCATCGCTGTCACAGGCCCGGCCCGGGCCATACGGTTCTCACGTGAAGGCAGAATTCTAAAAATCTTTGCGTGTGTAGAGCGTCCACCGGTTCCCATCGGAGTCCGCGCGAGATGTCTCACAGATAAGGCTGATAAATTTAATTAAATGTCTCAGAGTGGTTTCGGGAGGGGGTGCTACGGTGGGGCGGGGTGAGGCAGGCAAATTTGTTAGCTCCCAGCCCGCGGAACCGCGTCGTCCGCCGGCATCAATTAAGCGCTGGCCGCGAGCTGCGGGCGCGGGACAGGGGCGGGCCGGCGGCGGGGGCGGCTGCGGCGGCGGCGAGCCTCAAAGCGGCGGCTCAAACACGCTCCGCAAAAAATGTCGCCTCAGAGTTTCGACGGCGGACACTTTGTGTCGAGCTATGCCAGTAGTCCTCGTCTCACTCCTTTTGTTTAGACCCGCGCATAATTGAACCGGCGAAAGGTTTTTCCTGCGATGAAGTGGCTGCCGCCGCAAGGTCACCGATCATTATGGCGACTCGGCGGACACAATGAGCTGGTGTTTTTATCGCTAAGCATTTCCTAGCATCGGCCGGAGGGAGCCCGCAGTCGCACGCGCAGCAGCCGCGCTCCATCACGTGATATATGACGCGCGCGCACAGTTGTGACGCCCGCCGCGGGAGACCCCAGCAACATAATAAAGTTCTTAAGATAAAAAACAACATAATCCTAGTCGGCTATAAATATAGTCATACTTACTACCTTCATTAAATATTTAACATTACTCTAATTCCTCAAAACCGACCATATACCTTCATTCAATGCTCTTTTCCAGATCTGAGTTAATTTGTGCCCAAATCATGTCATTGACACAAAAACAAAGCGACTTTTTGTTCCACCGGCCGACGTCGACCGCTGGAAGTCATAAAACGAACGATTTAAAATTGTCCGATGCAACATTCCAACCACAATCAACCGACAGAAAAACTTTCATCAAACCTTTTATTGCAAAGAAAACTCAACTCTTGGTATTTGGCACTAAAAGTTATGTTTTGGTTATGGTATGCGCTCGTCTTTTACTTACCTACTCGTATACGCCGAAGGATTCAAATGGAAAACTGTTATCTAGCCGGTTCCTTTATAAATTCTATGCATAAGTTTGGTACCTATTCATAATATAAGACGTTAATGCAAATGCACCATGTGACTTGACTAGATATTTCGACAATCAAACTCACCAGACTAGTCAAGTAAGAGTATGAACGTTCTAAGTCTTGTTGTTGTTGTCACGTCAAAAAATGGTTTCTTCGAATAAAATGTAAGACTCATAAACGTGTAAAACTTGAGTTTTTACATCAAGTTGAAATAAGTAAAGAAAATATTATTTAACTCGACATTTAGCATAAGAACCAAGGCCAACTGAAGAGTCTTGAAATGGTTTTTGATTTGCATTGTCATAGTCCTAGCAAGTAAATAGGTATCTGAACATTGGTATTGATTGAACAAGTTCACATTTGTATTTATGGTGTGCTGCGCATCACTCACTCAGGGGCCAGTTCTCAGACCTGTTCTCTTTTTGATGGATATAAATGAGTTCTTGGCTTGGGTTTTTTTAATGTTCAGGTTGGCAGTTTAGGTAGATATACAATTTAAATTTAATTAAATATCAGTGATTTTAAAATTAATTTATTAAGCTTTGATAGGAGATTTTTTTCACATTTATTGCCAATTTTAGTGGATGCTTTCAAGGGGATGTGACTTATTCGTCATCAAGGCCTTATTGCACTGAGCTTGTTTAGTGCATTAGTATGTTGATATTATTGTGGTGTCGTCCTGGGGAGCTGGGAGACGCGGCGCGGTGTCAGCGGCAGATGTCTGCGCCCGCGCGCGTTCCTGCATACATTACCACTAATTTTATTGGCTCATTCGCATTTTTTGCTCTTCCTGGAATTCCTGACGGTTACTTGCGCTCTCTGGTATCTTGATACTATAACTCCTAATCCTATGGTAGGTATGTTTTATTTTTGTAAAAATAAATAGGTAACTATAACAGCTGTGACTGTTCATTGTTCAAATATTTGAGTTCTCCCTACGACTGTCTTAGATTCCAGTTGGGAATTATATTTTCCTGTAAATGTAGCATAGTCAGAGTTAAAATCTGTTATTCGTTATAGGTTTTCAAAAACTCTTAATAAAGTTGCTAGTTTACAAATCTTTACTTAAACTAAATTGCATTTGACCCTCCTTTTTTCATTGTTTTCGTCCTGATAATATATTTTGTTCGTCATCTTTCTGCAAATCTCTTTGTAGGTACAATAGCCAGCACATGCGGCTGGCCATGTTGACCTTGAGAGTGCCCGTATTCCGTAGAAGTAGGTGTGAATTTCGTAGTGCAAATGTACAGCCGCATGTGCTGGCTTCTGTTCTTCTTAATTAATAATTGCTCAATCAATTACCAATTTTATATAATCAATTTTATCGTTATCTAATAAAAATATTACTTTTTACAGGGACAAACAACGCAGCCGCCGTATATTTTACCGCGGGCCGATAAAAGTAATATATTAAAAGGGGCTACTAAATTCTCGAACTATCTCTATTAATCTGTAAATGACATTTTTTCTTGAGTATATTTTTAATAAGTGAGCTGGCGCTTCCCCGGAGTTGCGCGGAAGTAAATTATGTCTTTATCGTCGGTGACATCGAGCTCTGAGGATTTATAGAGGACGGTGGTGGTGTAGTAGGGATCGGGGGCGGGGGATGCGGGGCTGGCAGGGTGCGCGCGCGCAGCGGCGGCGGCGGCGGCGGCGGCGCCACGGGAGAGCCGCCGGGGTCACCGGTAAATAATGACGTATAATAATTGATTAATCACTGTGCTCCCGGCGACGGCGCGGGTGATGCTATCGCCACATTCCGACCCTGCGCTGCTATAAAGATGAGTCGCTAATTAATTTAAATGAGTCGAGACCGCCTGGCGGTGAGTGGAGCCGCACAAAAACCGTGCGAGTGTAGCCGCAGCGGCCGCGGCCGGGTCAGCTATCACGACATCGCCGCATCGCGCATCGACACGACCGAATTATACCTGATTTAGATGATATCGAGCAAACGATCTGTCTGCCGTCTGCCGCGACTGACATATCTTGATACAACCCACGAGAACCCAAAACTGTTCAATCACTATACGTTACACGCACACGCACACGCATGTACTGAGTACACGCATAATTAGAGATAATATTTTTAAATTTCTCACAGTGTTTCTTTGTACTGCTGCAGTGGGACGTGGATAATACTTTGTTGTAGATATTTTTCTTATATTCAGGCAAATAAATTAATCACATATTCAAATATTTTTGTACTAAAATACCGAACTGTACAATAAAATCCTATTTATTAATTAATTTTAATTAATTAATTTTAATTAATTAATTTTAATTAATCCTGTTTAGTCACGAATCTGATGCACGTATATCTCTTGAAAAACAATTTTCAGAGATCGAAAGTACAAAAAAAGAGTAAACAATTCGGTAAGCTCTTCTGACTGTAGGAATGTGAGAGGCGAGGACGCAGCTTGGTCGATCGCCGTACGCGCAGCTCGTGGTCTCGTACATACACAGACGAGGCATGTCTGTCTATTGATTTAGAACTGTCGATGATCGCCGATAGTCTGTGGTACTGCCGCGCCGCGCCGCGCCGCCGGAGCCGATTCTAGGATCCGAACCAACATGAGAGGCCGACTAACTATCTCATTTACAATATTATCATAATTGTATAGGTAAGTAATAAAATGTAGAGTTCATGAAATTGTACACATTTTGCATTGATTAGTAAAGTTCAAAATAAACCATATTTTTTGAAAAATCAAGAGAAACTGCAAGCGAGAAGAGGACTTTGACTCAATAAGTTTTTTCTAAAATTAATCAACGTAGTGAACCAAATTCTTTAAACATCAAATTGGGACACTTCCGAAGTACCAACAATCTTTAAGCTACTAAAATCTCTCAGAAGATGAAATTTACATTTTACAATTAAACGCTTTTTGTCTAAAGAGTAAATAAATAGTGTAACAATTAGGAGCTCTATCAGTGGAAAACTGTGTTAATTAAATTGACTTTTCACCAATATTATTAATATATCTCATCGATGTTCAAAATCTTTATAATAAATAAATATTACTTTAGGTAAATATATTTATTTTGTACTAGCTGTTTTACCGCGGCTATGCCCACGTTGTTTACCGACTTTTCCGTAGTAATTTTTGAACAGTTCAAGTTTTTCACTGCGCTCTTCGTGACTAATGTCAAAGGAATTTCTACAATAAAAAGAATTTTCCAGAAGTTTATTTTCTTGGAATTGTTTAACGTTAACTATAATACGGAGATCGTTATCGTTCTCTATCAACGAGTGGGATATCGATGGACGTGTTTATGGGAGCGATTCCTCGTGTAATGTATAGCTTGGTGGCTACTGTCGCGAGTCGGCCGTCCTCGCCACCTTTTATCTTATCGGGGACATGAAAGCGCCCGCCGGCACACCCGAGCAACGTGAACCTTAAGTCGAAGCAGCAAGATCTACACTTGGATTATTCCTGCGCCCCGTGTTAAAGCCCACATTAACGTTTAGTGTTATCTCGTGTCCTCACAGAACAACTGCCGACTAATTAGTGGTGGGCTCCTTGCCGGCTACCTGCTCGCGGCCTCCCGCTCTCGTCCCACGCATCTCGAGCACCTCGTCTCGGTACCACGGCCTGCAATTACTTATTTATAATCCGTTTTGGTATAATCATTGCTATGAAACTGATGACGGTTTGTGGTCGTCAAACGAAAGTTCCCGCAATCTGAGCGCCGCCGCCGTGCCGGTAGAGTCCAGAGGTAATTGCAGGGCTCAATGGGTCTTATGTTAATTGCTGTTAATTGCGAGGTGGGTACATAAGTCAGTAGAGGCCAGAGTGCGGGCGGGGCGGCGGGGCGCGGGGTGGGGTGTGGCTGCAAGATGGCCGGCGGATGCGGTAATTGAGTTCGTGGAAGCGCCGCCGCCGCCGCCGGCTGCATACAGATTGCAGCAGCGGCCGCTGCCCGCAAAAACGCACGCAGCGCAATTAGACGCCCCGCCCCGAGACCTGCAGCGTAATAGCGCACTGCAACCACCGATATTCTGTACAGTATAACCAAATTATATCACAGTTAACATAACAATTTAATTCACCAACATTCAGCAAAAGAACTTCTGCAGTGAAGTAATAACCGCGTCCTCATCCGAGTGGTAACGCTTACCTCACATTACGGGTTCGAGCTCTCGATCACTTTCACAGAATACAAGCTGAAACCGCTGAATCATCCGATTGTCCAAGAAAGATGATTCCGTGCTTTAAATGAGAAGTAAATCGTTATACGAGCATTGTTATCAATTCTGTCACCAGCCCTAGTAATATGAAGCAATGGCAAAATTCTTTTGGCATTTAAAAGATCTCATATTTAAATGCCGAGAGAATTCTGCCGTTATATTGAATTTTCCTGCAATAGGATGGGAGCATTGATACGACAAAATTATGTCGTGTCACGAGTAAAGCCTCATGCTTTCCTGACAGGTTTAGTAAGCCAGCTTAATCTCGAAGCCCACACAATAAGCAAGAAGCAAAATGAACAACAATATTGATAACACAAAAAAATATGGGATTTCTATAAGTTTATGTTTAGAGTAATTTTAACGACTCCAAGGTGAAGTGTATAACAATGTCTACACATGTTTATATGATGTTACAATTTATGTAAATAAGGAATATTAATAAGCCATATTAAATTTATATGCTTTCAGCTAGATTTATATTTTATTTTTAACTTTTTAGTGTAGGTTAGGTTAGGACCTTGAAGGCGGTTTTATATATTTTTTAAATTATCTTTTTATCGAATTTCATTTTAAATTACATTAAAGTGTGGTTTGAGTTGACTCCTAGATGAACCAAGACAAAAGAGCTTGTACGAGTATGAAAATATCAACATAGAGAATATAGAAAACACAACATTTGTAATGTTCGTAGCACTTAACTTTACAGCATACCTTACCAAATTAATTTAAACTGAAATTCCCAGTCCAAGCTTCATCGCGGCCTCATGGCCCTCCCAGTCCCCAGTTACAATAGGCTTGGATCAATAGCGATGGAATGTGCATTATAATGACCGGGTAGCGGGTTCGACCCTCGCCTCGGTCCGCTACGAGCCCGCTACGAAGTGCTACGGGGTGCTACGGGGTGCTACGGGGTGCTACGAGCACGGCTAGATCGATCATTACGCGACAGGACGGATGCTGCGCACTGTACTCGCGACAATATCCATACACAACATCGAAATATAGCCACACTTTGTATATTTTACTATTTCGTTACCGATCTTCAACGTTTATTTCAGAATTGTACACCACGAAGACGAGCCATATTGATTCTCATATACCTAATGATCAGTTATATAGCATTAGCATGGCCGTTGCATTTATCTTCTCACTTTATAACGTGAATGTGAATATATCTGAAATACGATTCGTAAATTCTGATAGGAAGAAAATATGCTTGAAAATTCAATGACATGATATGAATTAATTATTTGTATTCCTGAAGCTCATAATAAAAATACTCTTGATATAAAATTATGCTAACTCATGGTAGGTTTCGCGTTTGTAATAGATAAGATAACATAATTCTGTAAAAACATATTTTTATGATAGAATCATGACTACATTGCGCTTATAGCTAATGGCCGGACCTATGGGAGTCTGACAGCTAATTGGTCTTATTATCAGAGTTTATGGTATGCTTCTCGGTACTATTAACAAACAATCATTGTATTAAGCTTCGTGGCTCTCAACAGTGCTTATATGAGAGGACCAACTTCTGTGCTTGTATTATATGTTGACTTGTAGGTATGTTGTATGAGATATGTATCGATATCGAAGCGGAGAGCACAGGTTGGTTTCCTAGAACATTGAGCTAACTTTGCAATCGCTTTTCCATATAAAAACAAGTCCAAACGAGACTGGAAAACTAACTGCTGCTTCCTAGTACAATGACAAAGTTGCACATTACTTGATAGATAAATTAACTCTAAGTTATTAAATACAAAAAATATAATATTTATTATTGGATAAATACCATTATAATGTCCAATGTAATTAACTTGATGAAGGCAGCAAAACACTCTGATTTGATAATTGCAACCTATCAAGATATAAAACGTCTTATTTCTTAGAAGTTAAATTATTTGCGAGTAAACGAGTGAGTATTGGGTGTGTCTGCCTAAACTTAAGTTGAAACATTTCAGCAATTTACGAATTCCCAGATTTTTGTGAAATTGTAGTGTACTTAGTGCTTATAAAGTGAGTTCTACGATTTAATTTAGACTTGGATAATGATTTAGGTTCCGCTAAGGGCCGGTGGCTGCGCTCACTGGGAGCGGCCGGCCTGTACAGCTTCTTAGAACTCATGAATGTTTCCACTAACTCTACTTTAGAATCAATGTGTCGAAGTATCTCCTTAATCAAGAATAAAACAAGAACAGCTAACCGAAGAAAATCATTAAAATTTTGATATAAATATCTCTTTTATTTGTTGATCGCATGGCCTAAAAACTAGATGAGACGTAGTCTAATCAACTGAACAAAATAAGTGGTGAACAAAACATTGATGGTAGCGTAACGTAGCGGCTACAGCCTTTGATTCGGTCGCTTTCGATGATGTTTACTTATCTGTTGCCAAATTTATTCGTTGTCTATCTTAATCTGAAGAATATCCTATCAAAACGTCTTGGTAGGAATACAAAGGTTGTGGTTTTGTCCTTCTCCTAATACTCTCCGAATTCCTCCAAAATTAACAATTTACTTCTTATATCCGGTCTTCTACCGCAATGAGATTAATCTGTGTAGCACATACAATAAATATTTAGATATTTTTCAGCAGAGAATATTCAGAACTGGCTATTTTAACGTAAGCGTAAGCTCAGTATCATTAATTCCTATTTATTGAGAGCCTCTACAACTAGGTATGTCGTAAACAGCTGTGCAGCGCTGTCCGTTAGATGATTGCCGGCTAAGCCCAGCAATGCGTGTTCACAAGCGCTCTAACTCACGGTGAAATGCCTAAAATCTTTCGCATTTCTCAGCTTTGGGTACACGTGTTTTTTACGCTCACATTACGTGACTCTATGCGTACACGTTCCTGGTTTATTTATTACATTTGTAATTTATACCTAGTAATTGTTAATTACTTGTGTTGCACGATTTTTACAGATAGTAGAGTCGTTTAACGAGTAGATTTTCTATACGTCGTTTTATTTAAAAGTAGGTACCTACGTGTACATTTTAAAAACCGATGAGACCTAAAAATAATAGAATAGAATTTAACTATACCAGATCTAGCTACACTTTTTTGGATATGTTTGGTATTGATTGCAGTAATTTTTATTTCCGTGCCTTCAGGAATAACGATGGAGTAGGTACTAAATTCAGCTAACGAAGAGAAATCATAAAAGAGGATTCCTGTATAATGTATAGATGGATGTCGGCCGATGTGCCGATGGCGTGCGGTGTCGCTAAAGAGGGTCCGGGTTTATGCGAGGATCTCACGCGACGCGCCGCCGCCGCGCCGGGAGAGCCGGGACGCGAGATGCTATCATCGGCGGTGGGCGTGGCCTGCGCTGCCCCGCCTACAGTGCCACGCACGCGCCTGTGTGAGTGCGCTCACACATGCCAACAGTTTTATCACAAGCCTACTGCAGCTGCAATCACAGCAAATGCGGCTTCAGCAGCGCCGTTGTCGTCCTACCACTGCAATGCAAATCGCATTCACTAACATTCACTTTATATTAACTAGAATAATATACTTTAACGCACACCAGTAATATTAATATGTATTGTTAAGGTTGTGTGTTTGTTTGTATGTTCTTCTTAATGTAAAAATGGAACATCTTTTTTTTACCTACACAATGTAGCTACACGCATTTTAATTATTTCGCAAAAATATATTTAGGTGCATACTATATCTACATTATTTATGGACATACCTACCTATTTCCTGTAATATAGACAAGTTTCTTAGTTTAAAATAAATAACCTATATGTTTACATTACACAAATGATGGTACTGCAAATGTAGAACAAACCAACATGCGTTACTAAGATAAAATTATCTAAGTGGCTCTGCGGTTGTAGGTATATTGGCGGATGCGGGCATTTGCAAATTCATTTGGCGATATAGAGCGATATGCAGATCGCGTCGCGTGCGCGCGCAGGCGGGATGCAAATCCAAGATAACCGCATGCGACACAATATGACGAACACTGACGATATTATCATATCACTCACTATCGCGCCGCGCCCCATCATTGCTGCTGAAAGCTGCAGACTAATACAATGTCAACGAAATGTAGGTAATAGTACTAACAAAAAAATAATTAAAAGCTTTAATTGTTGGTAATGTAATTGATGGCGGGTAATCATCCGACGCTAAGTAGCGCGGCGTAGAGCAGCATGCGCGGCGGCGAGAACAAAGCGGAAAACCGCGGAAAAAAGCGCGTTTCGAGCGCCTAATGATATACGAGGAAAGCGGCGCGCTGCTTAATGCGGCCAATTAGAGCTATCGAGCGACCCCGCGCTCGCACGCAAACTATTCACAGAATTAATCATCGCGATCATAATACCCGACTTTTAATTTCACTGCTGTTTTGCTTTCCGACTAAAATTGTAGAGAAACGTATCAAAAATGTGTTCAAAAAGTGCGGCCGTAAATCTAGCATAATGAGGCTTGTTTGATAGAGCGGGGTTAGGGGGAGGGGTAGATGGTAGGTAATTACGGTGGGATAATAACTGCGTCTAATTGGAGCTCGTTAGCGCGCGCGGCGGAGACCTGCGCCGGAGTGGAACACGGCTTACACGGCCCAACTTACTCGTACACCACTACTTTAGGATGGCTTCCTGTACATATGTTAGGCTATCCGTAATTGTAGCTGTTTTTTTTTTTCTTTTCTCCTCTTACTACTCATCCATCAGTTAAATAAATACTTATGTTTAATGTAAATTAAAACAACGATGAAATATTTATTTTGATTTGATTATATTTTAGTAATTAATTTCAATAATAATTTCTCTCTCACATAATGCCTAAAATAAGCTCATTTCTAAGACTATCGATTTATAATATTTTTATAACATGATACGCAAAAAATAATTTGGTGCTAGTACCTAATAGGAATTTACGTTCTCACCGCGAACACACCACGTTCTCGTCCTTTCGTACTTGGTGGGGTTGACTCACTTACGTATGGAAATTTTCAGAAATATACCTACTTTAAGTTTTTACATAAAAGTACCTAGGTACCTACTTTTAGAGCGGTTACGTATTACGTCCGATTCCGTTCCGAATCCGAGAAACTCCATACAAACAGTCTAAGACGGAAAAAAAAACATTGTATGGACTTTCTCGGTTAGTACGTAACCGCTCTCAGTCTAAAGACAGCGCTAGTTTTTGAAAGCCTATTTGGAAGCATATTGTTGACCGACGACGCTTTGGATGTGAGAAGCCAGCCGCCGCCATAGTGCCACTCGTAGATAGAGGCACCATCAATCACTCACTTGCTTACTACTACCTACTAGATGCGATAGAGACAAGAGGTCACATTTGAATGTCCGCAAAAAACATGATGGATAATTCTGCCGTACACTTTTTATTGCTCAAAACTGTGCTTACCAAGTAGAACATAATAGCACGTAACATTCAAGAAGTAAGTACTTGTTATACGGCATTTTTGTAGATTATTTCGTTTGTCACTGCTAGGCAAATGCCAGTAGATCATCTTGTATTTAATTCTATTTTGGATTAAAATCACTTTTATATAAAACGTACCTAGATAAAGTTACAAAAATGCTCATCTTAACCTCTGCCCGTTGGTGCCGTATAATAGCAATAGGAGTCCATATCACCCTTCTTGTGTTGGGTCTAAAAAAACTTCGATCACAGTAATAAAGAAAGGATATTATTATATTCAATTCAAATTTAAATCTCAACGCAACCTAGTGCAGTCATTTAATAGGCAGGTATTATATGTTACCGTTAATATGTTACATAAATTTTGATAACCATACACTTAAAGAGCGTACTTGTTTCTATGAGTATCTACATGGTCGGTAGGCAGAATGGAAGTAGCAGCGTCGCCCGCCCGTTACGGCTCATACATAATGCGTTTATGAACATGTCCACAAATGACAATACTTACTTAGTTTATATTTAGTAAGAGCAAGGGGGTGACGGGGTGGTTGCCGGGGGGGAGGTAGATTTATGTGTCGCGCGCGACAAGCGGAGATTTATAGCGCACGTGCTGCGCCCGCGCACCGCGCCGCGCCGCCGCCGTAACGAGCACACCTCAAGCAAATGAAAAATGCATTCATATATCAAACACATCACCTAGTCTCGTTACATCACCCGGAGACGCTATAAAGAATGAGAAACTTCCACTTACAACATAGCTTATAATGAACCCCATCCTTTCATCTTCCCCACTGGTAATTTATACAGACAAGGTGACAGTCTCAATATTGTAATCGTTCTTTGTACTCAGAACATTAAACAAACAAACATTTATTGAAGTACAAGTTTATTGCAGGACATTAAAGTGTTCCCCGAAAGCCGTATCGGTGGCAAGACGGTGCGCAAAGATTTGTAGTGGCGCAGTTAATAATTCAGCGATATGACGCGTACACGGTGTTTACGGGCGATTGCAAGAACAGAATCGATAAATCCAGGGTTAGTGGGGAGTTACAGCGGCGGCGGCGGTGCATTTGTACTTTGTGTGCGCGGACGCTTCCTCAAGCCATTTGGATTAATTTATTGCCAGGAGCCGCGCGCGCCGTCGGCCCCGCACTAAACATGTCTCGAGGAGCCTCCTCTCTCCTCTTGCCCCCCCTCATTGTCTAAACTAAACATACTCCAGCAAGCTTTATTGACTACTAATTGTCCGCTGGACATAGGCAAGATCGATACTGTTACCATTACACTTGATTTAGAAGCAAACTATTTGAACTACAGCCAAGTTCTCGCAGTTTTCAAGAATGGAGACTTGTAATTCAGTTTTCAGTCCGACAATGATTTAAAGCGGTCTTCAAATCATTGTCTGCTGCTAGTATCAGAAGTTAGTTATTCTTTGTTTTGTATAATTATAAATTATTTTATTTTTTGAAAAACATCATTACAGGAGAAAAGAGCTAAAGAGTGAATTTCAACAGGTCTCATAAAATCTTCATTCCCGTGTTTTTTTTTACCTTAGGGTTTATGTTAAAAATAGTCTGCGTTTATGAAAGCTTTTGAAACTCTATGTATTCTTGCTAAATATCTAGCAGATTACATAAAAAACTAACGAGATACATAAGATCAAAAATTTCGCGCCACGGCGATGAAACATGCCTGCAATGAAACAAGTGTCCACGGCAATGAAAGAACTGTGCTCCAACAGATGTTTTCTTTGCCTAATCGCAACTTGGCGATGAAAACGTAAGACACGGAAATGAAACATTTAGCCACGGCAATGAAACATCTGGCCACGGCAAGGCATGGCAATGAAATTTTTTTTATTCCCGTGTCTTTTTTTTCATTTCCATAGCAAATTCAGGCCACGGAAACCATGGCAATGAAAGCATGGAGATGAAAATCAGGGCAAAAAATGTAAATAACAAAAAATCTATTAATTATTCAAAGTAATAAATACTTTACAAATAAACATAAAAGAAATGACGTTCTATTGAATATTTAATCAAAAAGATAAACTTATTTAAATAGAAGTTATTCCTATCCACGGCGATGAAAGAAAAAATGTCCAGAAACAAAAAAATTGGATACTTAAATTTATGGCGCGAAAACGCAGGCACGTGTGGTCTTTCTACATCGAGTACTTAGACGGCACTCATACGCAACGTTTAGCACACCAATGGCAGGACGCTAGGTGTTAGATAAAACAATATCTTTGAACATGATGAGGACACGGCAATGAAAGGTTTTTCTGGGACAAAAGAATTTTGATTAACCATTCGTTGTGTAGTTTAAATATTTTAATAAATATATCCCGTAGCAATACTTTAACTATTCACTTATCAAATAAAACTAAGTTTTAATATAAATAACCGGTAGTTTTTTATCAATGAGGCATAATACACAACAAGGGCGGCGATTGCGAACCGTTCAACGACACGGCCGTGTCGTTGTCAAGAGGTTTGTCGGAGGGAGAGGTCCAGTTGTGAGGTAACTGAGGGCCAGAAGAGGCTCATTGAGGATCTTATGAGGTTTACTGAGGTTTCTTTTTAGTAAACATGTCAATGTCATTTTCTGAAATAAACTTTGACACGCACCCTCTGACCAAAGCGAACATTGCTAAGGAGTATGCACTAAAAGACATGACAATATAAAATGACACAATAACACTATTACACTGAAACATTGCTTCTAGTCATATGTTGATGGGTGGTTGTGTAAAAGTTATAGCAGTTGATTCGATAATCTGTGGAGATTTAATGTTTTAAAAACTATACCTTTCAGAGATATATTGACGTCATACATTTTTCTGTCCTTATTTAACGACATTTCAGGAGGTTTCCGGTGGTCTTCTTTCTGTTTCGCGCCCAAATTTTGACCCTCTGAAGTCTCATGTCACGACCGACAAATTGATTTTGAAGTTAAATTAAAAAAAAATGGACGACAAACCCACGGCACCACAATTGGTGCCTTGGCTTTGTCGTCGGGACCGATTTCTCTTCAAATATATAATATTACCTTAAACTGATGACTGATACTAAAACTACAGGATATATGACACATTTTTACAAAAAAATAGATCTATTTATAAAGCCGTCTTCTCATAATATCCGTTAGAAAAAAGGTCTCGCAAATTTCAACCTCTGTCTCTGCAGACTTCACAAGCTGTGTCGAGAGATTCATCTCCTTCATTGAAAAACTTGAATAATACTAAAACTAATGACTGATATTAAAAATACGGGATATATTTTACGTGCTAAACAAAAATTGTATCTAAAAGTTTTGTAGTTTTGGCACCATGATCGAAGGAAAACGAGTCTACCAAACTACTATAATCCGTGTCACCATCGACATATAATGTTAATATCTTTAAAATTATTCAAGTCTGAAGTAATATTGTACTTGATATTAGAACTTAAAAATATACGTGACATCTCTTTAAAATTTTGATCTAATTCATGAAGTAGTTTTGAAGATATATCTGTAAGTAAAAGGCCTAGCAAATTTTAGCTGATTTCGAAACTGTCACTATAAGCCGTGTCGAGAGATAAGTCTCCTTAATTTAAAAATGAATAATACTTAAAAGTGATGACTGTTTTTGAAAATAGAGGATATATTTAACGTATAAAATGAATATTGTATAAAAAAATCCAGTATTATGTGCAGCGTGACCGCAGGAAAATGAGTCTTACAAACTGCCATAATCCGTGCCACCAACGACATTATAAATGTTAATATCTCATAAAATATTTAGGTTTCGTGCAATATTTTACTTGAAATTATATTATACTGAATATACGTGACTTCTCCTAAAGATCTGTCCCTAGCCGGAAGCGACTCCACAGGCGTTGCATCTTTTCAAAATATTTTTACAGAAATAATCACTACATAATATAAAACAAAGTCGCTTTCTCTGTCCCTATGTCCCTATGTATGCTTAAATTTTTAAAACTACGCAACGGATTTTGATGCGGGTTTAAATAGATAGAGTGATTCAAGAGGAAGGTTTTTATGTATAATACATGCATAATATACTTAAAGGATAACCCAGAATAACCATTTTCCCGTGCGGAGCCGGGGCGGGTCGCTAGTATTTTATAAAATTTGATTAATATAACAAAGAAAACAACCTGCAATCGACTAGAGCCTTATTAGAGCAGACCAGTCCCCCCAAGCAGCACCACGTTCACGGGTTTGACGTATGTAAATGCGCCTACTGTGGGCTTGATTGCCAGCGTTCTTTTTACGTGACGCGACCTATACCTACGGACTACGAGCGACCCTGTGATTTGGCTACATCGTGATTGGAGTGACCAGTTGAAGACACCTGCGAACTTAGCGTGACCGACGGACTACGAGTGACTCTGCGATTTGGCTACAGCTGTATTGGACCTGTGACCTGTTTATAATCGTCGAATAAATTCGCAAATCAAGTCATTCGGCTTTCCTTACAAATCCTGAACCCTACGTCCGTAACAGTACTAATGGAGAGAAAGATAGAAGGCAGGAAAGGATGTAGATGATTAAGACGTTCATTTTTTGATCATAAAGGAAAAAGTTGAGGTTATATCGTACCACGAAGTCAAGAAGCTGGCTATTGACAGAGTGACTAGTGCCTCGCTATTTAATTTTGTATGTACAGAGATAATTGTAAACAGACATGATTAGTTTGTCATCTAATACTATCGTTTTTTTTTTCAGATTTTATTAAAAACTTAAACTTTTATAGGAGTACTTTCAAAGGACATGTATGTATATCGCATAAATCAACGTTTTATGTGGTATCTGGTGGCGGTTATTATTGCCGAAAACTAATGGTTGAAAAATAAAAGATAATATTATTAAATCTTATAGCTCCAGGACAAGACTAGTAACAACAAATAATTTATTGTTAATGTATGTATTTACTTGTAAAAATTATAACTGGTATAATATTATATACTACTTAACATTACACCTGTTCTTGTTTTTTTCTTAATCTGATTTAGTATGTAAAGGTATGTAAAGCCTGATCAAAGAAATAAGAAACCTACTAGGGTCGGGTCTATGAGAATCGTGTCTTTTTGAGTATCAGTCCTTTTGCGAACAAAGGCAATTATCTATACCTTTATTTTACATGTATAAAGATATTGAAGTTATTCCCTTGGTCGGTTGTGGTCAGATTGCTTAAATAGATCATAATTGATTAGTACCTATCTATACACATAAAATTTACTAGAAAATCATATCAGAATTCACAAATCTTAGGGTTGATTTAAAAAGAAAGTACATTATGTGGTGTACTTTAAATATATTAAAAGGAAAATATATTGCTTATTGAGAACTGCTACCATGCCAGGTATGGGCAGCACGGTTCCTTTTTTAGCACGTGTACCCTTTGATGAACTCGGGAATAGGGAAACAATGTCTTGGGATACAATGCATTACAAATATAATTTCAAGGAATAGAAAAGGAATCATTATTTATTAGTACCAACCTATACACATAAAATTTACTATAAAAGCATATTATATCTGAATTCAAAAAAGTTAGGAGTGATTTAAAAAGAAAGTACATTATTCTGAAAGGTGCCCCATGCTTATTGAGTACCTACTGATAATTTGCCAGGTATTAAACAACTGCGGAAAATCTTCCTCACTTCCTCAATACATTATAAATATACTTTATAATACACTTTCAAGGGATAGAGCAGTATGGTTTGTCTAATAATTCAATCATTCCATCAATTATTGCTTCAATACGATATTTTTATATTTTTTGTCGATTGACAATAAGTTTACGTCTATGGAGCAAGAAAAAACAGCGAGGTAAATGAGATTGTCTATGTTTTCACTCTCATTGCTATCTTCGGTGCTCTTCTATGACCCTCTTTGGACCCTCTTTCAGCTCCTCTTCGTCCCTCAGAGGGATTTCCTCCTGACAACGACACGGCCGTGTCGTTGAACGGTTCGCAATCGCCCCCAAGGTGAAGTGTGGACAAACATGGCAAGGAAAGAATTCGAGGTTTAATTAATTTTTTTGGAGTATCTATTAATCTTATTAATAAAATATTGAGTGCTACACATAGATTACTATTTCACCTAACCAGCAAAAAATGTCTAAACATCATAACTATGTTTTTTAATACCGATTTCATCAATGCCATGCAATTATTGGCCCCGGGAAATTGACCCAAAAATAAAGGACTACAAAGTAAATCTGCAATAGGAAATAATTGAAAAATATAATCACTTATTGGGCCCACGAACACTTAAGGAAAAGATGTGCTGTGCTCCCTCACCGGGAGCATTCGCGTGTAATGTAACGTTACAGATTTGAGCATTACATCAGTGAAGGAGGAGAACCGAGCATTACAATGCGCACCTTGTAATGATACAAAACGGGCATACATCAGTGAAGGAGGAGAACCGAGCATTACAATGCGCACCTTGTAATGATACAATGTGTAATATCTTGATACAACTTGTAACATCAATGCGCTTCACTTCCCCTAGCCCCCCGCCGCTATGAAATGCTCAAAGTCGAATCTATAATGTTACATTACACGCGAATGCTCGTCAGTCAGGGAGGTATTATTGTAATGTAATGCTCAAAGACGAATCTATAATGTTACATTACACGCGAATGCTCTTCAGTCAGGGAGGTATTATTGTAATGTAATGCTCAAAGACGAATCTATAATGTATTGTTACATTACACGCGAATGCTCCCGGTGAGGGAGCACCCTTGTTTGGTTTTAACAAGCTTACTATTTTAGTATTTCACGGCTTTATAGATCGTCATCAGCAAGTTAGTTCTCTGAAATTTTTAGTTAGATGTTAAGTTTGTTAATTTTATTATTTTTGTGTGCGTTGCGTCGTCTCGGCGGAGAGGTGGTGTAATGTAAACGATGTCTTCAGGCGTGAATCGGCGTGATGAATGGGGGCGCGTGGACGTTTAACGACCTCGCAAGTACGTAATGGATAACCAAATGCGTTCAATTGTTCTCCGGAGATTAAGAGCCGAGAGGGGCGCGGGAGGGACGGCCGGGGGGACACAAAAGCGCATTCTTCAGGGATTTATCGAGCGTTATTTGTAGCTGCAGCTCTTCGCCGCGTCACAGCGCAGAGGTGGAACTGACTGCCTACTATTATAATACACAATTATTTTGGTCCCGCGCTAGGATTAATTGAAATCCTTTTAGATGATGTAGCGGACACTATTCTTAATCTCATTCAGAACAAAATAAATTTGATAACGCCAGAGTGACAGTGGCTCATCCCTCTATCCTGATCACGTGATGTTGATATTTTAGTGTTCAATAAATATTATTAATTTCTACTGTAATTTGATACATCCCTACGGTAGGGCGAAAGCCAGCTTACTGTGAGATTAAATATCTAAATGCATAGATTTTAATCAACCTCGATATTGTAACTGTTTGTCAGCTATTTACCTTCCCAAGCCTCTACTAAAAGTGAAACAGGAGCAATCGTCTGTTTTGTAAACTGCTAAGCGGAGTTAATCCGTTGATCTGTGTGTCGAAGCGCTAAGCCCGCCACGGCAGCGGGCTTGCCCCGGCTTATCCCCGCATCACCACCAGTTAACACGACTACTTCTGGCAAGAGTTAGTTAAATAAACAAGGGCGATGTCAGTGCGCCGCTAATCCCGCGCGGCGCACGATCCGGTCACGTTCCGTCAATCTGTATTTTTAGTTACACAACATTCCTCTAGTTAAGTTAACGTTGTGTATTTAACGTGAACACGTGTATTACCGGGGCTGGCGGGCAAACCGCGGTGGTGTACGCCAAACCGGCGCGTGATGAATTTATTCGCGAAATTAAGTGAGTGAGCGGTGCTCGATGCTGCCCCCTCGCCCCCTTGGCTTGGGGTGTGCGGGGTTGTGAGGGGGAGTGCGGGGGTGTCGGGGGGAGGTGTCTTGATTTCATGAACCATGACAATGACGCGACGGGCCCGCTCTCCCGACGCGCGGCATGCGCTCATAAACTTGTATCAATATCATTTCACGAAGTTGATGTTTCATTATAATTGAAGCGTAAAACATTGTCGGCATTGATTTGGAAGATTATTTGATTTATTTCCGTTTCTTGTATTTTTATTAGTCTCACTTATTTATAAGGGATAAGATAAATAAATAACAGTGGGTGAAAATTTACACCAAGAGCTGCCCCTATAGAGACATATATACGAGTACCAAGTGAAGGGGTAAGTATCATTTAGTGAGTCAAAATGCGAAAGGGCATCAAAAGCTACCCCGGGAATCCCGAGATACAAGCAGTTGTTTGTTGCTTCAAAGGTTATTTAAATTGATGATTTAAAGAGATTACTTTAGTAAATAATAAGTCAGAAAGTAGAGTCCTGCAGATTACTATAACAACTTTATTGAATATCAACTCAAATAATCTGTAAGCCACAAACAACTGCAAATTACTCGTTTGATGTGTTTTACCTACACGTTTGGTTACTATGTTATATATAACCTTTCGTTTGACATAAGTCAGTGCCGTTGTAAAAGTGTTCTTTTTGCTCTCTGAGAATTTAGGGATCAATGACCTTTATATAGGTCACTGACCTTTCAAGGTCAGTTTGAAAATTTCTACGCTATCCCTACTCCTGGGCCGCCATATTGGATTTGTAATGACGTTTCTTAGCTAGTCATGTATTGTCATCAAAATTTAGGGCGTGTGCAAAATTTCATCCTAATCGAAGACCGGGAAGTGGGTCAAATTAAGATTCCAAGATTTTTTACATACATATAATGGGGAGGCTGCCATATTGGATTTGTAATGACGTTTCTTAGCTAGTCATGTATTGTCATCAGAACTCAAAGCGTGTGCAAAATTTCATCCTAATCGAAGACCGGGAAGTGGGTCAAATTAAGATTCCAAGATTTTCTTACATACATAGTTACTTACAAGTGAAGCTAATATAAAGCGTGTAAAAAAATGCTAAGAACCGAGGGGGATGTAAAAAGTGATATAGAACATAATACAGTTTTTATCAACATTTTTGTTTCTCTGTTTGTCTCAAAGTAAAAAATAATAATATTCAAAATTATTTTATTCACTTTATGGTGTGCTATAGGCTCGCTCAGAACACTAAAGGACGTCATTTCAGAAGTAACAAAAAGTTCTATTTGTAAACAACAACAGTAGCTCTTGAGGTTCGCCATTTTATTTAGAAACTAGCTTTTCGCCCACCCACAAAAGTACCTATAAAAAAATTAATATAAAATTTATGTAACGCAAAAAATATACATTGAAAAGACCAATTAAGGAAAAATATATGAAAAACACATACACAAAAAAAATATTTTAAAGAAAAAATCACTCTAGATAATGAGTGGAAATCTAAATCGATCCGATCTTCCGTACATTTCAGTAGGTATACCTAACTCATGCGCTCATTATATAATAATAATTATAATCATATGGAAACTATTACTCTCATCAGGGGCTACTATTTGGTATTCTTCTGTGTCTCATCTTTTACAATACGTGGCCGGTTAAAAGCAATGACTCTGTAGCAATTAACTGTTTTCTTTTTCATTCTTAAGAAGGGTTAATTAATTAAGCTTAACCTTCGTTTAATTCGATTTCAAAGACACCGCCCTGCAATAAATTGAAAGAGCGTTAAATACTGTAATTAATACAGGTTTATTCGTTGTGCAAATTTAGAAATGGAGGATCCGCGACTCGAGAGAGCGCATCGCGCGCATCGGCGCGGGCGCATAAATTACCGCGCGACATTATAATAGCGGCGCGACGACGGCACCGCGAGATGGTGCGCGATACCGCGACGAGTTAATTCCGATACCATCGCCCGCACACCCCGCCCTCCCCCACACCCGCCACACGACAACACCATCCCCATTATCTCCACTGAGTTATTTATTCCAAAGACAACAAAACCCTTGTTTGACTCGACTCCTACGAGCCAAACTCTCCGATGTTGAATAATGTCTGTATGTAGGTACACGGTGGTTGGTGTAGCGGCATGTCGGTCGGGATTTGGTTGGTAAGTTCCCTCCCAGGTAATTAGGTATCGGTTCGATGCGTCCCGGTGAGGTTTCCGCCGCATAATGACTGCTGGAGGCTGGCCGGCTGCGGCGCACATGTGGCCCGCTGCTAATGACTCCTGGCTTCCGCGTGCCCGAACTAGACACTAGAGGAGACTCCTGGCTGGAAACAAGCAACCTCACGATACAAATGGCCCTCAAGGCCACTACCACACCGGTGCATACTTTAGGTACAAAGATCGTACTCTTATTACTAAATGAGTTCTAGAGGGTCAATCTCTTTCACTATCTAATCTTGAATTCAGATTATAGTCACAGACTTAGGTTCAATTATTTAAAAAATACTTAAGGTAAAGAAAGAACCTAGGGTTTATTTATCTCATGGTGGTTACTTTAACCTAGGACTTACATAACCACCACCTTGCTGGTTTTGGCACGTGAGTACCTACAGTGCTCGCAATGCAATGGCACAAAAAATTGGCACATAAACTTTGTTTTTATTTGAATAGCGCTATAAAAATAAGGAACCGTGCAGCTATAAATCGATTAGAAGCAGCAAGTACATAATGAATGGGATAAAAACTAGTCTTTATGATCGTAGGTGACAAGCGGTGACACATGTGACGGCGGCGGCGGCTAATAGCGAGGCGTGCGGTGACGATCATTAGGCTCGTCCAATTACCGCGCGGTACAGCACTGTAACCTGAGCGGGCGGCAGCCACGCTTTGAACCGCAAAAACACTACCCCGACGACAAAAACCGCCGTGTTGCGGCAAACAAACCGTTAGTGGCAGAAGAAAGCGCCGCGGACACATGTGTTCCGGCACCTCGGCTGTAAATCAAACTTCTCATTATGAGCCTTGTAATTAAGATATCATATCCTTCCGTATCTCCGATGTTGCTTCATACCAACCCATATACCCTCGATATTTTACTACATTTCAGCCTAAGATTTATTACTCTATTATGCAGTCACAAAACAGATCTTGGCATTTTAAAAGTGTCCTAACACTATAACTAACTAGTCGGCGTAAAATGTTTATGTTGTATTGGCTAATAGGGCTGTTGTTGATGTTTCCTACTGGAAGAAGCTGACCACCTACCTTTCCACCTACCAATAAAATGACAGAAATCAAAGTTCAGAAACATTTTGACTTTCAAATTAATAATATACAATGTCGCAGTCTTCTGGTCAAATTAGCCAACCAACTGGACGCCTAGGCCGTTCATTAGACGCCGGCACCCAATTGGATTCCTAGGCCGATAGTTAACTGAACTAGAATCACCCAACGTTTAACAACTTGACGTATTGAACGTTAGCCCTTTCAAGATGACTGACCAAGACTCAGCCAAGTGATTCAAACTTAGTTCAGTTGCGTAAATAAATAATAGTTCTAAATAAATACAAACTTACTAAATACTAATAATATTGTGATTAAAGTTTTCAAAGAAGTCAGTGGTGGTCATAATGCCTATTCATTTGGACAGTATTTTTTTAATGGTTTCTTAAATAAAATTATCTTTATATTATTTTTTGTGTTTTTATAATACTTTCATAAATCTTATCAAACTTTATTTACTTAGTTTCATAATGGTAAGTATCCGTAAAAAAATGCGTTAATAATCATAGTCACCTTAACCAAACATCTCAAACTAAACAATATCCAATTTAACTAAATGACTTCACGATACGAGTTCAGTCATCTGGTTAAACGTTGCACACAATAACTTGGCTAGTCTTACTTCAGCTATTTAGTTGGATGCCGGAATTCAATGAACGGCCTAGGCGTTCAGTTGGTTGGCTAATTTAACCAGATGACTGCGACATACATACTTGTAAATGTTCTTTGACGTCTTGAGTTGAGGTGACATAGAGTCCTATATCTAGTTCAACTCGGCCCTACAGAACGCTCAAAGCTTAGAAGGGTCTATTCATTAGTTATGACATCGATTAAAAACTTTTGATTTTTTTTGCTCTACTGGTATAGAACAAGAAATAACTATAACAAGTTTAGCTTTGAGCGACCCCGTCTGGAGTAGATAGTATATATTAGGGTCTAATCCCATGTATGAACGCTCCAGGTATATTGTAATGAATTTATGTAGCCAGAAATTTTCGCCTGCTCCCAAAATTCTGTACAACGCTGCCATGTCAGTAGTTACTAGCCTGGCGAATTCATAAACCTAGTAGAGCATTAATCAAAGGTAGGTGTTGCAATAATGATGTTATCTTAGAGAATAAATATACATAGAGCACGCGCATCTCTCCGCTGCCTTTATGTCAAGCGTAAGCAAATTTTGGCAGATTTTGTATGGGCGGTGAAATCAATAACATTTTTCTTTTTTGATTTGTTCCTCAAGTCATGATTGCAACTTATCACTGCACATTTAAAAATGTTCTCCTATTAATTTTTTTATTTTCACCGGGAAAAATAATCAGCTCCGATAACCATTTGATACCTACTAAACGAACGCGCTGAAGATATTCGGACTGTTCGTATACGTGCTTTGCTTACGGTTCATACTCGATTAGGCGTACTCTACTCCTCCCAGAATTTTTTCTATTTATACTCTAAGGTTATTCCGCCTCGCGACGCTGCCCGCGTTAACAGTTATTCCGGTAGGAATGAGGAATTTTCTAGCGGTAAAAGGTAGCCTATGTTATTTCCCAAGGTCTATTTTATCTTTAATATCTTTATCATGTTTCATTAAAATCTGTTTAGAGTTTCGGATCCTATTCAATGCAAAGAAACAAAAAAAATCTTTTCTTTTTATAATATTTAGTATTGATTTTATTTAATGTTAGTCAAAAGTCAAAGTTTTTATTAAAAGTAAGATTTTACAAATCACTTTTCGACGTCGAGGCGAGTTCACAATTTGGCTATCTTCTGTGGAGAAGAACTAGCCGGAAGAAACTCACTTACTAGGTAAGTATTCTAGGTAAAATAAAAAATCACTGTTTAGCAGGCAAGATCAGGTTTGCAGATGTAGTTGGTAATAGGCCTGAAAACTTGCATGAGTTATTGGTAAAATAACTTGCTATACATCATATAAGAACATCGGTGGCGTAGTGGTTCGGGGCGTTGTCTCTCATTTGGTAGTCGTGAGTTCGAACCCTGAGACACCGATATATTACTTACCGATATATTTTAGAATCCAGCCAGGGCCAGCGTTATCAAAGGTCTGAATTTAGAGTAGGCTCTATCTCAAATATCTGTCAACCTATCCTTGAATATCACCAGATTACGAATATTATAAACGATTACAATAAGTAGTTTTAAGAAAATATAAGTTTTTCATGTTTTCCACCTACCTAGTGACAAGAAGCGGAGTTGCTGCTTTGTTTACGTTACAATATCCAGTGTGTGAGCTAGTCCGGTGATGAGCAGAGCGCTCCAACGACTCAGGCCTGGCTCGTTTGTACCAGCAGCTGCAGCGCTGTGTCGCTTCCGCCGGCGCGGGCGCAGCGCGGTTCCCACGCGGACCAGCATTCCGCAACCAAACTCTTTTTACTTTATTCGCAAATTCCACCCGACTTCAGCCTTTAACGCTTTGTTCGCGATGCCCTTACACAGTTGTTTGCTGGACGAGTGGTAGCGGCCGCAAATAAACCAAGAACGGCAAATTTGTGTCCGACCCAACAATTACCGCTGTTGGCCGAAATCTTATCGAAAGGATTTCTTTGTCTTAAAACTTTTCTCTCAATCGTGATTCGTGACAGAGGGATATAGAGATAAGATCCTGATTTTGTTTATATACAGGGAAACAATTAGAAGCAAAGTAATATTGTAATATAAATATGTGGGAATACCACATAATATATTATGTAATATTATTTTGATTTGTGCTTACAAATACACATAGGTATTACCTTAGAGAATAAATAGATTTTTTTCTATTTATACTCTAAGGGTATTTATTACATTATGGTCAAGCAAGTCTGAAGAAATTGTCACCTCCTGAATAAGTCGTCCGTCGATTAGAGGCAGTTTACAGCTTAATGTTCACAGCACACGGCGCTCGTTACACGGTGCGGTGCGGGCGCGGCGAAACAATTAGCCACTTAGTATTCCCCGGGGACTCCGCTACTGCCCCGCCGGGGCGCGCCTGATTCCCACCGCTCTTTTAAATGTCTTCACAATACCAACAAACTCCTTAACAAGATGTCTAATTCAATGCAAACACGACTCACAAAGTCGATATGAAGTCATGCGTGACGAGTGTAAGCCGATCCTACTTAATTATAATATTTATGTCGTCATTAACGATCCATTGGCATAAATTGAGCGACGACAAATTTGACGCCGCGCTGAGTGGCTTCGGGCTATTTCAGTAGATTTGGAGAATAGAGGAGACCGGGGAAGGAGAGGAATGCAGCAGGCCGTTACAGAGAGCCGTGGCTGAGCTGCGGCCGGCGGCGGGTGCGGTGGCGAGGGCGGCATTGTGCGCGAGGTGACAATGCGCGTCTATTTCAGCGCGTAATGTGCCGCGTGTTTACAAACACCGGTCGAGCTAATGGCGCTATTTCCGTCGCCGATATCTCCGCTCCCGCGACTATTGTTATTTTAATCCACCGCACCGCAGCCGCCGCCGCTAAGACACCGCCTGATTAACTGCCGCTTTACGAGCTCCAGCCACTTAAAATAACACGTACAATGACACCGTTTTAGAAACACATTAATCTGACAACCCTGGATAGAGATATCAAAAGACGTTATTATTTTTAAAGGCTTTAAAACTATGCAGGGCTATTAACGTAAAAACTCCTGTTTAATTACCATACGCATGAATTCCTTCGTCTACACCTATGTGGAAAAAAGCGATGTGAGCGATAAAATGCAGTAGATAAAATATACACACACACATATTTTCCATCGGCGATTATGATGAGTTGTGATACTATAAAACTGTCCAGTTCAGTAGTATTTAGCCTTAAGTATAGGCAAATAAATAATTGATTAATTGAAAGATGTTTAATTTCATCACATATTATACAATTCTTACAAATCACTTTTCGGCGTCGAGTTCACGATTTGGCTGTCTTCTGTGGAGAAGAACTCTCCGGAAGAAACTCCACAGGCCTACCTACCTACCTACCTATTGTTTTTTCAGAAATTATATAACATTTTTATGGGACGTTACGATTACGGCGAGTACAGTCTGCTCCCGTGAACAGGTTACCGCCGCTCCTAAATATCATCGGGCAGCGCGTTATTAAAATACTCAATAGAATGTGTTATTATAGTGAAAGTTTAAAATCTATGCTTACTCATTGTGTTGGTTTCAAAATCAGTATAAATTCGTTTCTGTTATCTGAAAAATTATGCGCCGACTCGGGACGCCTGGCAGTTGTGAAACATCGAAATTATTTTGTGCGAGACATATTATGCACAAAAGAAAAGATTACAATGGCATAATTATTTTGAATTCTTTCCTGAATATATTGACTGAAAATAATAATAAAATTAATTCACACAGACTAAAACAAACAGATCTCTACTACTACTTTGATGCTATTCTTCAAAATTAAAACATATAATTACGTGATAGGATAATGTAAATTGTTCTTAAAATCCTACAGAATTAAACATTATCTGCTTTCAAAAAAAATTCGTGATTGCTTCAAACTTCAAAATATGGATTTACACGTATCGTGCTAGACTTAATTGGTGGTAATTAGAGAAAAAAAATTTTAGTTAATATAACATGGCGATGCCAATCACCACGCTAATAATGATTTTTCCCCTTGCCTAATAGATTTTTCACATCAAAAACGATACTCCTTTTGACTCGTACACTAGTCGTATAAAATAGGAGAGTAAGAAAGGGACGCCTGTGGAGTTTCTTCCGGCGGGTTCTTCTCCACAGAAGACAGCCAATTGTGAACCCGCCTCGACGTCAAAAAGTGATTGTAAAATCTTACTTCGAATAAAACATATTTCATTTTCATTTTCATCAGGGAAATCGGGAAACAAAAATAAAACATCTCGCGTGAAACAATCACAGTTGATATGGAATTTATTCTGTTTTGTTTTGCCTATAACACATTAATATACCGGCACATGTGGGACATACCAATGTCTAAATGTAATTAATCCGAGCCGAGCGGCGCGGCGGAGCAACAAGCGAGCATCATTCAGATTATTTGTAGCAGAACATTCCGCTAAGTTGATTGTTTTACATCGCGTTGCAGGGCGTAAGTGGTGGCTTTGCATAAACCGAAAAGTATACACAGTCAATCAAGTCAGTCGTCAGGCAGTCAACTTCTCTAGACGTCTGTGAAAGAAACTTATTCCGGAAACTAAAAAATATTGAAATGGAACGGCGAATTTCTTTTTTAGTTTTAGAGATGTTTCTATGGGAAAGTTGTTAGAAACAAATTGAGTGAGAATGTATTTTGTAAGCCGTTACTTATTCCCTCTATATTTTACTACGTCAATTATTAAGAATGCAAATTGTTTTCCATTTGTTGTCTCCTTCACGGTGCTCGGATGTTTCCAGTGAGTCTAACTAAACATAATATTTTTATTGCACAGCACCTAGAGCTTGGTGGTTTTATCGTTAAAATACAAATACAAGGAAACTTTAATGAAACCTAATTAGCAACTAGCAGCAGCGTCATCATGGGGCCGCGCCGCGCCTCCGCAGACACAAAAGGTCCTTACTCCAATCAATTGCAAAACATTCTAATTTATTCCCTTAAATTCATAAGGTCTTTTTAGTTTTCTTTTATATTTTACATATACCTACAACGAAACTCATTTCATTATTTTTATCATGCGATTTGAGTACACACATATTATGTAGTTAAAAAATTTTAGGACCTTTTGTAGGCTGCGTGGTGCGCGAGCGAGCCTCACCAGCCAGCCTACCTCTAAGTATTTACACCGCGACTGCGAATCTCCTAAGGACATAATTAGCATAGCTCTTACTCTACGGGTATATGTATGTACATACATTAAACATTGCCTATCTAACGTAACCATTGCCTAATCTAAAGTAGGTACCTTAGCCATCTGCGCATTTCTACAGTTATACCACTAATCACTTCGCTATTTCTACTTTGCCATCCATTACAGCACGAATTTTCTTCAAACAAAATTAAATTACTTACTACACAAGTTACAAAATTGCGTTTTGGTACTATTAGTGTGTTTTATTTCATGAAATACATAATGTTCAATTAACTGTGGAAATAGTTATTAAAAGATTTACATTTAATTTGAACCGTCTGTTTCTTTACTTTACTTTACTTGTGTTCGGTGAAAGAAGAAGTCCGGTTCAAAAATATTTTTAGATATTACTAATTGAGCAGACTTTTATTGGAAACTCCTAAATTCATTGTGATTTCTAATAACTTCAGCTGTCGCTTTATGGGTAGATTCCTCGATTGATAAGTTGAGCATGGCGTCGGTGGAGCGGGTCCGTCTGTGCGTCACCTGCTCATGTCATATGTATGATTCAGCCGAGGCTCGCAAAAACCTCCCTCGGGACTCTGTTCCGGCAGCGTGCGACCGCGACTTGACCCCAACGCATGCACAACTATTCACTCGTCAGAGATATCTTTTATACACAAATTGTAATTTTGTCCTATATTATAACAGTATTTTGAACATATTTTAACTAAAACACAAAGAAGTTTGTCTAGAGTGTCTAAACAAGGGGTCTCCAAACTGTATTGACCGCTAGCCCCTTTATGACGTAAGAGTCAAACAATAAACAAAAATAAAATAAGAAACACATTATTATGAAGGTTAAATAGATAATGATCATTAAATTTATTATAGTGTCGTTTGGCCCGAAAAATAAGTAGGTACCTACTTATCTTTATATAAGGTGTGTTTGGCGATTTCTATTGAAGCCCTTCAATAATCTTCACTCCTTCCTTGCGCTGTTTGGAAAACCCTGGTCTAGTCTACACCTCATTATTCAACTATCCATGTTACGTACAGTTTATGAATATGCATCTAAAGATTTTCTCTTCTGATAACATTAGCTGATAGATACAGACAACATTCTTGCTTAATTTGAGCAATCACTTAGCACTTATCGTCTTTAAATCGGAACGTCGTCGTCATGGAACTGCAGTAGAGAGGCTGCAGCGAGGTACCTACGTGAGAGTCAACTCGTGGCGACAGCGGAAGGCGACGCGTTGTCTGTCGCGTCGCGCGTCACGCGTCACTACACTACCACTAGCGGGGACTACAGTCTGTCTCGCACTACCGCGGCACTCGCGCCGGCACTCGCGCCAGTACTCGCGCCAGCTCGCTCAGAACCAGTAGAGGTCCTTCGAGGTGTCCTGCACCTGCGCCTCCAGACCTGCGCAACACAAACAAGATCAATCAGTTGTTGGCCTTACAATAGGATAGGATTAGCCTAAGTAGTTGCTACACAGAAAGGCCCCTTTCTTAGGCCACAGAATAAATAATAGTACTAGCTTAGGCCACAAAAAAAGTGGTCATAGTTAGGTATATTATCCTCGCGTGTTTATAGTAAAATTATCAATAGTTAGGTATATTTTCCTTGCGTCTTGATGGTAAAGGTGGCTTTAGTTGGGGCTCCCTGTGAGCTTACTAAACTTTGCACATTCTTTTGGGGAAAAGAACGTATCCTTATCTATCTATGCATGTACCTATGTCTTGATGGGAGTATACATTTATGTAGCTGCCTAGTATCGATTTAGACAGTCAAAAAAGTCAAAAGTCAAAAAGTTTTTATTTGAAGTATGATTTTACATATCACTTTTCGACGTCAAAATCTAATAAAGCTATTAAGCTTTGCTCAAACCAAGGCTGGCTCTCGTCTCGCACTAATTTATTCATTTATGAAATTAATGAAGAATGAAATCTTAAAAAACTCAAAGTACCACTACGCGTTTCCTTGTTTCGGGGTAGCTTTAATTTTGCTTTCTCCAAAAAGAGGCAATGCGATATTAGTTTGAACAGAACAGGTTCACGCAATGTGTGCACTGCTGTGGAGAAGAACCCGCCGAAGAAACTCCACAGGTTCGCATCTTTTGTTTTGTTACAGTTTATTTATACCTAAAATAATAATTTTACCTAATATTTGTACAAGTAAAATTATTAATCATAGGTTAACCTTAATGAAGTCAAATTTAAAGCTATGCTGTAATTAAAAAATGTGATCTTGTCTAATATTTAATATCTAATATTTAGGTAAAAAAAAACTAAAAGGTTTTAATTTTTTAAATATTTTTGTAATGTTACGGACCGCTTTATGTCACCTTTCATAAAACATCGCTTGCAGGGAATTGAACAAAATCTGTTAAATGATACAAACCGACAAAGCCACTTATTAAAGTGCCAGCCAACTGAACACTAGACAAGTCCGAGTTTGTATTAATAGAAGCCGGGAGTGCGTAAATTATCAGGGGTCAGGCGCGGGGCGGCGCGCGGAGTGGGGAGAGGGGGAAGGCGATGGGCGGGGCCTCCCCTCCGCCGCCCGCGCACTAACACAGCCGCAGCGCTACACACACACACATACAGCACTAGCGGACACTCCGGGCACACCCCTTGCACTGGACATTTCACCCTGCTCTACTCTACCATACCACTACTCGTACTTTCAGGACTCTACATAGACAACTAATATAAAATTTTCAGGATGCACATATAGTATTACTTGTAAAAAAATATTTCAAAAATTAAATCTACTTATGTTTTACGAAAAATAGCTCTACGTAACTTCAGACGAACGAACTGTGCTCGACTTACCCGATACCTACTAACAATTATACTCTATCTAAGGTCAAATTCATGTAGTTAATCAGGATATTCATCGAACAATGACTATATTCATAGAATAACCACGGATGGCTCGCGGCGGGACCGCCGCGTCGTCGTAGCCAAATGCTACGCCGTAGTAGACCACGTAATATTTAAAAAAATAAAAACGTGATATTGCTTCTGTTAGAAGAAAATTGGGAAATTTTAAACTTTAACAAATGACATTGGTCAGTTCCGTCTTCGCCTGCCATTTAGTCCAAGCGATAGGTACCCTGGAGTGGGAGTAGGTGTCTGCGTTGAGTTCCTAGCACCGTCTTTAAATATTGTTATTAGTTATATTAGTGAGAAAAATTAAGATACATAAATAATTAATTTATTATTACAAAGCAAACCTTAAAAAAAAACATGTTTTATTTTTTTACTGATAGGTAGGTAATATAAAAGCAGATGTAATTGTTTAATAAATATAAAATTATTAAAATGTTCTTACATACACATTCAAACCCATCAATCAATGGGTTTTTGCAACGTTTAAGGACCTTGTTTTATAGCAAAAACGTGTAAGAAATACAATATTGCGAGTATTTCCATAGATAAGTGCATAAATAAGTAGCGGTGATGATAATGACATTATGCATCAGTCGCGTGGTGTCCTGGCGTCTGAGGGGTGAGGGGTGAGTCGTGGGACGGCATCAGTCAAGCGGCGCGGAGACAAAGGGGTCGCGCGGGAATTTCATTTACCCCGCGCCGTCCCCTATCACTACCCCACCCCGCCCCCGCCCCCCTTCAGGTGGATCCCCCCGCGGCCGGCGACGACGACGACGCGCAAATTATAGATAATGGTGTTCATTACGCCAGCGTCACGTGGTAATGCCGCGGCGACGGCTTTCAACAGCCCTTAAACGACTCTATAGCTGACTTTTACATTCTGTGCTTTTACTAAGGTCATTTATTAATTTTTTGTTCCAGCAATAGGTACGAACACTCCCGCTCCGGTTGGTTCCTGGTGCAAAGGTTGGCCATCGCGATTCAGCGCGGTAATGCTGCTAGCGTCATTTATGGGCACCTTTGCGCCGGGAATGTCTCGGGGCGGGTTATTTGATTGACATTATTTTTGTTTATCTAAATGTTTTATTTTGACAACTACTGACGACATTAATTTTCTAATTTTTTGTTCAAAACAAGTTATTATGTTATGTCATTCTATCATCTAAGAGCCCGTCCGCCGTAGACATGGGGCGGGCTCTAACACATAGTTGCTAAAATGATATAACTAGTGAAAAGGTTTTTGGTTAGGGTACTTTGTATATTTTTACGACTCCACTACACTGTAATAGTATGTAACCTACCATGCGATAAATGTTTAAGACGAAGTCATTTGCGACAGCTGGAACTCCTATTATTAAAAATTTTATGTAACTGTAATAATCTCACTCGTAGGAGCTCAGTTCTATTTTGACTGTTAGTAACGCGCGTTTACCTTTTAAATTTCTTTATTGAAATGGAATAATATATTTGCTATGAATAACCCTTTGTACCCGTGTTACTACCAAGCCTTAAAGAGTTTTACAATTGTACAGACGTGTATTTAATTAACGGTTTATTTTTCACATAGGTACACAAACAAAAATATAATCACTTAAAGAAAGACGAACCGAAAGGTCTGTTTGTTTACTTCCAAAGAAATATCTGTTAAGATTTCTAATGTATGTATTGTGTGAATCACAAAACGTTTTGAAGAAGTCGATAAATATTTCAACGTCGATTAACATTTAACGATGTCACTGCTTTTTGTTGAACGGCACCTTAAGCGGCCCTGCTCGTCCTCTCTCAAGGCATGTGAGATATAATGAGTGTAAATCACATATTTTGTCCACCTCCACAACAAAACGTTATAAATAAACGTCATGAAAAATGTGAGTGGAGCTGTAAAGCGGCGCGGAGGAGCGAGGGGCGGAGGGGGGTCGCCGGAAGAGCCACAAAGCGGGAATGCTTTGTTTTGTCACTCGGATAAAGCGCCTAAATCATCACAATTAAAATATCTCTGTCAGTGCGCACGGAATCTCTTTGAAAATTAAAATATGCTCGTGTCGCGTCGCGAGTCGGGACACGTTTTGTCGTTTGATTATGCGACTGTTATTTATCGTACGTTTTCATCATTAACAAGCGATATGACACAATTAAGAATGAGCTTTGATATCTACGTCTACAAAGTCTGCCAAGGAAACGAAGGAATTTAGAAACTTCAGACAAAGATGTTGGTATTCTAAGCATAATTAAACAGGCTTGGCTCAAAATCAAAAAGTGGTGTCTGGCAAAATGGTACCTCCTATGCATTAAAATATTTTGAAAGATCATTGAACTTTACATACATATTTTTTAATTAACTCATATTATAATTCTATATCACTGGCTCTCAATCAAGTCTGTTATTTGCTAGCGTGCTTGCTCACTTATCCAAAGCTTTCAGTTTATTACGTAACATCATAATCTTGTTTAATGAAAAAAGTAAAAAAAAACTGCACTATTCCTGTAGCGTTTCTTCAATAGTTTATTCGATAAATGCACAACACAGTGAAAGTGCCTTTTAACATAGTCTTACATTCAAATGATATCGTCCCGCTAACTTTTTTTTTTACATAAGTTGGCTTACTCTCTCTTTGAGAGCTTTTCTTTTTTTTTTACTTCTAATTTCATTGTGTTTGTCATTTATATTTTTACCGTGTTTTTCGCTTTAGTTCTTTAGAAACAACATCATCAGATGAGGTCACGGCTTTCAGCACTCAGAGTATCCGACGCAAAGAGGAAGAGGAGAAAAGTATATAGAACAGCTCTCCGTCCAACGGCTCCGCCCGCGTTAACAGTTTTTCCCGTACTTATAAGGTATTTTTCCGCGGTAAAAAGTAAGTTTATGTGGTTATTCTGATGTGTAAGCTATATTATTTTATTAAAATCCATTCAGTATTTTTTGCGTGAAAGAGTAACCAACATCCATCCATACATCCATCTATCTATCCATCCATGCTCAAAAACTTTCGCGTTTATAATATTAGTAGGATGGAAGCATGTGTGTATTGTGTGTGTACGTACCAGGCACGGCGGGGTAGGAGTAGGGCGCGCAGGCGGTGGGGTCGAGGTGCGGGGGCTGCGACCACTCGACGGGCTTGTACTGCGGCAGCGCGCCGCGGCCCAGCAGCAGCCCGCCGTAGCCTGCCGCCGCCGCCATGTTGTGGTGCGCCTGCGCCGCCGCGTGGTACTCCGCCGCGTGCCGGTGCGCCGCGTGCCCGTACCTAACAACACACCACACACCACTCCATCACTATACTCCATTATACGCCATCACTATACGCCACTGTGGCAACAGACATAGCGCACGACTCATCAACATCTAACCGTCAAACTGCACCAGTAAGAAACCCGCCACAATTGCCTCCAGCATGATTTATTGTAAAGTTAAGAAATTTGAAAAAGCAGTGAACTGTTTTATACAGTGATAGTTTTATTTAGAAACAGCCGTCTACTGGAATACTGCATTTAATTGTAGAAAAAAAGGTGTGTATGTATAGTGAGAGTGAGCGTGGCATATGCAGTATGGGGTTACCTATTGTATTTCCGATATTTTTTGTTCCGAATATTGTTATTCCGCTAACTTTTTGACATTTATCAGTTGAAAATTTTATTTATTATCCGAAATAACATTTTCCATTGTATTTTGTTTTCGCGTTTTAATTGACCTTTTTTCTTGTTCACCGATGTGAATGACCGATGACCTCTAAACTATTTACCAGTATAGTACCTATACTGAAAATCCATGACAACGTTAACCATTTTTTTACATGTGCGATAGCTCAATTGAACCATTATATTGCAAGGTCAAATTTCATTTCTCCATTTTACGTTCTGTACTACATTAGGCATGCATTCAAGCAAGCAAACAAGCATGCATGCAAGCATGCAACCAAGCACAAGCAGGCATGCATACATGTCAACCTAACAGAAGGGTATGGCGCCATACCCTTCCAACCTAACCGACACATATCGGGGTGCCCCGAACTCCAAAAACATTATGTGTCGTAATTATAAAAAATAATAATTGTTACTTCGGAATAATAAAAATAACTACAAAAAAATTCTAGCTTTTAAAAAAAGAGCATTTTGTGAAAAAGATTTATCGTAAAACGGAATAACGTTGTGCGGAACAAGAATACTTCTGTAAAGTGTTATTGTGGTGATTTAAAAATATGTCAACAAGTCATAAAATGGAAATTTAAAAATGTAGGAATGTTTAACGGAATACTGAAATTCGGATATCGGTTTTTCGAAAATGTGATAGGTTACCGAGGTATGGGGGCATGGTGTGTGTAGTGTAGTCTGTATAGTGTGAGCGTCATGTGCGTGGTATGTGTAGTGTGGGCATGGTGCATGTAGTGTGCGCATGGTGTGTATGTGTAGTGTGAGCGTGGTGGGTGTGTGTGTGTAGTGTGAGCGTAGTGTGTTTAGTACGAGCATATGATATGTGTAGTGCGGGCATCGTGTGTATAGTGTGAGCTTGTTGTGTGTAGTGTGTCTGTAATGTGAGCGTGGTGCAGTGTGTAGTGTGTTACCCCGAGTAGTGTTGGTGCCAGGGGTCGTAGTCGTAGAGGTCGACGCCGGCGCAGGCGGAGGGCACGCCCGCGGCCGCCGCCGCGTTGAAGAACGACGCCGGCAGGTTGCGCGACACCATCGGCACCGACTCTGCGCACGCACACATTACTACTATTAATATGTATTAAACACTATACGACAATATATACTAACTTATCGTTCTACATTATTATTTTTTTCTCCGTTCCGTACCTCAAAAAGGAAAACGTTAACCATAAAGGATCATTCGTGTGTCTGTCAGTCAGTTAGCGCCTATTGCCTCCGAAACTACTGAACTGGTAAACGTATGTAGATCCGTGACCCAAACAGGGACGGATGCCACTTTTAACCGACGAAAAACGAAGGAGGTTCTCAAGTCGATGTGTTAATTTTTTTTATTTATGTCCACTCATAACATTTTCAGTGTATTCCGATTTATATAATTCCTTTTTTATTGGAAAGAGTTAAGGGTAATTTAGTATAATATTAAATAAAAATTCGTTAAGTTTAAAAAAACTTAAATTTGATTGTACCTTTCTTTAATACATGTAACGCCTATAAAAGACATCAACGCGAGCATCGTAGCTGTAGCCTACAAACTTTATATAATTATTTAAATATTTTATTACAAAGGTTAAAGACTTCATCTTTCAATTCTTTTAGGCACATTCTATATTGCAGTAGGCATGTTTACTTCAGTTGGAAGTTTCTCTGACATTTTCATAAAAAATGTAGTTTGTAGGCCACTTGCTAAGGAGGTGTTCGCGTTTATGTCTTTTACAAGCGTGATATAAATTATGAATAAAAACGTATAATCTAAAAGTCATTATAATTGATTGAGAACATAAATAATAGATTATTCTCTTATTCGTAGTTAATTTTGAACATTTGTATTATGAAAGTGAATAGAATATCCTTGTACAGTGAAGGCACCGTTGTGAAGATGAAGAGGGAGTTCACAGGTGGAGCGCCTTTGAATTATATTTACTTGCGAGAGTATATTTACTTGCATAACTTGTTTAGCTAATAGGAAATCGTGGGTCGTCCGGCCAACGCGGCGCGGGCTTTGACGAACTGACTGTCTCAAATCTGAAAGGAATATTCTTTTCGTCACAGTTCTATATTTAGTTACCTTCTAAGCGTATTAGCTTTATTTACACCGCATTTGCACAAAATATATTTTTTTCTTTCAAGTCTAGAATTGAACAAGAAGAACAAAGCTAGAGCCGTGTCGTCACCGCGCCGCCGCCGCCGCCGCCGGTGCGAGATACGCATCAGACCACTAAACTACGACATTAGGAGAATTAATCACAGCGCGGGCCACACAAACACGCGCCTTCCACGAATATTTACTGCGAAAATTTATTTTATTTTATTTTATCTTACTAGAACTCTTTATATTTTTAAAAAATTGAAAAGGTATCGGAAATTGTCTATTTTAATAACTATTATTGCAAAAAACACGACTGCGTGAAAAACTTTATAGTATTTAAGTTTTTTTAAGACACATAGTTTAACGCCGCCAAATCCGCCATTTAGAATATACCGTTTCGGACGGTTGGTTCCACCGCTAGGGTCCATCTGGATTTTCAAGTACTTATGGTCCCATTTTGGTAGTGGAACCAACAGCATTAGTTTTAGCCAGCGTCTTTAGTACTTATAGCCCCACTAGACCTAGTGTCACTCGCACATTTAAGACAAGTGTAACGATACCTCACACGTTAAAATCCACAACATAACGCTCAACAACGGCGATCGGCCGTTTTTCTTTTTTATATATTATAGGTACCTACCTATTGTGTGTGATGAACTGTGATTTATTATTATTATTTCAAACACAATGTATATTGTTATTGAATAAATGAATTGAATTGAAGAACTGAATATATTATGTTACTTTTTGAACAGGTACCCTCTGTTAACGTGTTTTACTATTTTAGCCAAGAAGATGCCGGTTCGAGTGGCCCGAACTCAATGTGTTTTATTTCTCGCTTCGATTACAAAATAACCGCAGACCGGTTTCGTTATTTCTGTGGCACAATTGATTTTTTTATCAGTCTGCAATTTAAAACTTTATTTTCTATATAAAGAGATTTGTCATTAAAATTTGCAATTTGTTGTACAGGAGACATGTGGCCGTTCCCTAGTGCTTAAAGCTTGATGAATTTTTATTAATTTATTGTGCTTACTGAATGATTTTATTTTAAAATTAAATTGACATTATTGAATTAAATTACATGTAAATTATACTTTATCATCAATAAAATGAGTAGGTATGAGTAGAGTATGTTGAATACCTATTTGACAAATCAATGATAAATTGTGTTTCTGTTTTGTTAAACCATTATTGCTGTCTAACACTTCAGTTTGGCGTCATTAAATGGTTCCAACCAGTCATTAAATGGGTCGTTATTTAGAATAAGGCAGCGTCTCTATGAGAGGCCAGCGCGCGCGGCTACCTACAAAGCGGCCGGTCGCGGTCGCTGCAGCACGTTATGCGTTTTTGCAGCGTGGCCTCTTTCGGCCGTCGTTTAAGTAATGGTTGGCGTTTTTCCCGTCTAATCGCGCTGAGCCAACTCGCCGCCGCCGGTCGCGTCCACGACATAATTTATTCCATTATTCGATTTATTCGTCCCAGTTTTTGAGAGCCGGTCGGGACCGGTCGTGGGCGCGTTGCGTCATTACTCGTCATGCGTTATCATCACAACTCTATCGGATCGCTGCAGTTCGCGCGACAGATAACCCGTCAGACTGGCTGCGGGACTGCACTCACTCGTTACTGAATTCTTTATACAGCACCGGCGAGAGTCAATGACATCGCGCTGTCGGCGCATCACCCACTCATGTACTGGACCCCGATTGCTCGCAAATGAAGTTCACGTTCCGTCGAGTAGTGAAATGAGATGAGAGCGCGGGCAGCGCGCGGGGTGGGGGGAGTTCGCAATTAACTGTGGACGGGTTTAATGAAGGCGGGCCGGGAGTCAGTGCCGCTGATTTATCTACTACCCGCTCCCCTCCCCCCTCTCACCGCACAGGCCGAGCCTCACCCCCTACCAACCAGCGGCTGGGACCTCTCTGGAACGCGTTCAACATTACTGGCGACATCACTATTCACACATGACAGCATCAACTACTATATGCAGATATTTGATAAAGGTGCGCTATGATTTGGAAAAGAATGTGCATTTGGTTTGGGTTGTTTTCGTTTCAACTTTGTCAACACATGATTTTCCATATAAGTAATTTAAAAAATCCTACTACAAATATTGTAGGTTTAAAGCTGTTTTCATAATTTTAATATGTTCAACACTAGCTATTGCCTTAGACATTGCCCGCATTATTGTCCGGTCCAGAATAAAAAGTATTCTATGTTTCAATCAGGTAAATATCAGAAATGAAATGAAATATGTTTTATTCGAAGTAAGATTTTACAAATCACTTTTCGACGTCGAGGCGAGTTCACAATTTGGCTATCTTCTGTGGAGAAGAACTCGCCGGAAGACTCCACAGGCGTTGCATCTTTTCAAAATATTTTACAAAATTATTATTTTTTACAATTTGATTAATATATGTATATGTCGGAAACAGAGACAGAAACGGTGGTGGGGAAAGCAAATAAATAAAGGAAACCCGCAAAGGGCTACACGCGGAAACACACTAAGCGTGGGCGTATGCTACAATAACTTTTAGAGAACCATCGTACACTATCTTTGTCAGGACTACCCCAATTTGTCATCACTATTGAAACAGACTTTACCAACTATATCGAATGTCGTTACAATTGAAACACACTATACCACCATCGACTCGGTTGCTTGTTATCATGAACGATCGGGACCTAATCAATCCCTAAAAGGGGTTTAGGTAGATCCGAGCACCATCAAAATGCCATAAGGGGAAACTGGCATGGAAACACTCAACATTTACAAACTGGCCAACCAAGGGGCCTCCCCGCCCGGATCTTATGTAACTCGACCATATTACAGTTACTCTACCCGCGGTCATGATAACAATGCCATAGCTAACACCATACGAATACAGAACCTAGCCAACCTTGCTAGCGACACGATAATTAGATCACTTTACTCACGGTTTACAGACACCACTGGACTGTGGTACAAACAATATTCCAACGACCATTATTTCAACATACATCCAGATCTCACATCAAATCACACATCACAAAACACACCGGACTAGTACGTCCACCAGAATCATAACATATCCCTGACACACAAAGTTATCAACGCGGCTGCAGATCTACCCAGAGGGCTCGCCCGCCCTGAGCAGCGCTATTTTTGTGAGTGCACCACCCGGTCCCACTCCCGGTAGTAGGGCCTCCTGTCAAACGTCACCGCGTCAACTTCACACCGGTCAACTATATCGATTCTACCCTCTGATACTCGAGAACGTAAAATAAAACTGTCATCGATGTTTACAATCGATTTAAACGATGAATCTAGCTTCAATCTCCGACACGGCCATCCTGCGCTGACACACGTCCTCGTGTGTACGATTCGGAACTAATTAAAAGCAACACTTAATACCGCTCGGCTATTCCTGACAAAACATTACCAGGTCAAACAGTTTTTAATTCCTGCCAGATAAATTCAATTACCGTAAAAGCGATCAAGTACCATTACAGTCACAATCACCGTGACATCACTAGTCATAAACAATAAACAATTTCAAAGTCAAACATGAGGTATCTTATTCGCGGTCTACGGCTATCACATAGCCACACCCAATGTCCATCTCTCCTGGACTCAACAAGTCAATTCTATGACTCCATGGTCTCTCCAAAGACCCAAACACAACATAACCTCAGCCAGAGCAAGGAGCCCGCTGCGCATGCATGGACTACTCAAAGTGGACTATTCCCGTTTCAAAAGTGAGCGCGTCTCTTACTTTAAAAAAGAGCGTCCCTAGAAAAACAACAATGTACCACTCAAAGCAGACACCGGTTTCTACGCACTACGGCTCATCCAAGCCTCCGCTTCGGTCAACTACAGCACAGTAAAATCGAACTCAGAACCTCACTTAGAGTTTTACAATTTCTCTAATTTCGTTCATCGAAATTCAATGGTACTTAACCCTTCGACAACTTCTACTAACGGTAAAACACAAATCTTTAAAAGATCACGTTTTACGCTCCGTTCTATGCGTATCCACATCTAAAACTTAGCTTTTTTTTATAACGAAATAATAAGTAACAACGATGCTTTTTATTTTAAGAAAAACCGATTTTAAATGTATCTGTACCGAAAAAAAACTATTTCATATCCGTCAGTTAAATCAGTTATCGAACAAAAAACTTGACAATAAAAATATCAGATTTAAATTACCATAATCCAACGTAATAATTTTGCAAAGGCTCTTAATACATCTGTGACGTCCATCCCGTCACAAAACATGTGTGTAACCTCTATCCGGATACCACATTAACTCAACAAGCAACCTCCATCAAGTCGCTAAACTCTGTAACCTCTATCCGGTCACAACAACACAAGCCTCCATCCGGCTTTACACATCACGTAACCTCTATCCGGTCACGACAACACAAGCCTCCATCCGGCTTTACACATCACGTAATCCTCTATCCGGTCACGACAACACAAGCCTCCATCCGGCTTTACACATCACGTAACCTCTATCCGGTCACGACAACACAAGCCTCCATCCGGCTTTACACATCACGTAACCTCTATCCGGTCACGACAACACAAGCCTCCATCCAGCTTGTTAGAACCTAGCAACCTATCAGAAGTTAACCATCTCAGCTGCGTAAGTGCTACTCCTCGCAAAGAGTTACTGCGCATAAAAAGCAGTCAACGTGCACCTCTTACATGCTCCGGAACCTCTGATACGATTACTAGATAAGGCCCAGTCCGTCGGGTCGTGTCTTCAGAGTCATTGCATTATCGTTACATTACACATTAGAAAACAATCTCAAAAAGCAAAACTAGTCATTGTTCGAAAACTTCAAGTTTAAAAAGGAATAAAAACAACTACAATCCACGGTAATACTTGAAAAAGGAATGTCGAGTATAGATTTTCAAATTATATCAACTCCAAATTTTAAATTACGAAAACAAATCATGTTCTGTTAACAAATCAAACTCATCACTTCCAAACTATAATCATCGCCTCTATCCAGCGGATAACCTTAAATCATCGCCTCCATCCGGCGGATAACCTTATATGAAAACAGAACTTTTATCACAAGATTTGAAAACTATTTACAAAAACAAAGTAAAATCATTACTCGATTATCCAATTATCATCATTATCAACGTCAAGTAAACACATTGTCTAAGTCAGGTAAACTTCCAAGTTCGACATGAGCGTACTAGTTGCCACAGGTAGGTATTCACCGCTTTTAACGTACAACGAACTCAATAAATTTTTTAAGGTTTGAAACGGCTCTTGTTCACATCGAGTATTAAAACTGATTTCGTACCGCACTATTTTTTTAAACAACTAAACAAACTAATTTTCACAATAAAATCTAACGAGGTGGGTACTTTACGCCAGAATCACGTTTCCAAACCAAACCACATGGCAAAACGAAAAATAAATCACTGAACAATTTTCTGATTCACGCATGGTCTAATACATTACACTGCTAAAAATTTCAACCGATAATCTCCGAAAATTAAGCCAAAATACAATCGCAAAGACCTATCGGTACAACGGGCTATTTTTCGCAAACGTCAAACTAGGCACGCATTATTTGGCGTACAATATTCTAACTAAGTTTACGACAGCAAATGGTACACAATAAAATAATTTAACGAATTTAAACTTCACGAAATCACATCCGGTTAAATGGTTCAGAAATACTACAGCACCATAGCGAAACGCACAAAGAACACCGATTTTGATTCTAATTCACGCGTAAAACAGATTAGGACTTTAATTGTTTGACACTCAAAAATTTTGACTATATCGACAATTCGGACACAGAATAATGTTTTTTTCTACCCACACTAGAAACGTTCAAAACGATCGAATGAAAAATAAACTTGTAAGAAATGGAATTTAAAATTTAAATTAAGTTACCATAAATCGTCAAATTCCCAACTAGTACTTACAAAGACTCACGGAAATTGAAATCCAGAAGAAGATCACAAATTACACATGAAATTCAAACACTATGGCCTATAGTGTTTCACAAAATTTGTAAACCAATTAAAATCTTTCAGTCGTGAAACTATTCTCATCCTCCGATTGCAAATCTAATCAATTGGGAAATTAACGACTTTTGCATTTGGTTTCTGCACACTTTCTTCCTACCAACGAAATCAAGACAAGAAACGTTCTACAAACTGCCGATCATTAACCCTGTAGGCTACAGATCCTTTATCCCAACTTCTGATGTCGGAAATAAGAAGGGGGGGAGAGAGAGACAGCCAAAGCACGGTGAAGCAAATAAGTAAAGGAAACCCGCAAAGGGCTACACGCGGAAACACACTGACGTGGGCGTATGCTACAATAACTTTTAGAGAACCATCGTACACTATCTTTGTCAGGACTACCCCAATTTGTCATCACTATTGAAACAGACTTTACCAACTATATCGAATGTCGTTACAATTGAAACACACTATACCACCATCGACTCGGTTGCTTGTTATCATGAACGATCGGGACCTAATCAATCCCTAAAAGGGGTTTAGGTAGATCCGAGCACCATCAAAATGCCATAAGGGGAAACTGGCATGGAAACACTCAACATTTACAAACTGGCCAACCAAGGGGCCTCCCCGCCCGGATCTTATGTAACTCGACCATATTACAGTTACTCTACCCGCGGTCATGATAACAATGCCATAGCTAACACCATACGAATACAGAACCTAGCCAACCTTGCTAGCGACACGATAATTAGATCACTTTACTCACGGTTTACAGACACCACTGGACTGTGGTACAAACAATATTCCAACGACCATTATTTCAACATACATCCAGATCTCACATCAAATCACACATCACAAAACACACCGGACTAGTACGTCCACCAGAATCATAACATATCCCTGACACACAAAGTTATCAACGCGGCTGCAGATCTACCCAGAGGGCTCGCCCGCCCTGAGCAGCGCTATTTTTGTGAGTGCACCACCCGGTCCCACTCCCGGTAGTAGGGCCTCCTGTCAAACGTCACCGCGTCAACTTCACACCGGTCAACTATATCGATTCTACCCTCTGATACTCGAGAACGTAAAATAAAACTGTCATCGATGTTTACAATCGATTTAAACGATGAATCTAGCTTCAATCTCCGACATATATAACAAAGAGTGCAAACAAAAATATGCAATTTAAAGAAGGCACCAGTCAAAGTAGAAAAACTAAACTATACAACCAATAAAACAACCGCCAATCGACAGCCAATAGAGCAGACCAGTCCCCCCAAGCAGCACCACGTTCACGGGTTTGACGTATGGGTCAGCCATCGCCGGGCTCAACCATGGGAACCCAACGACCCGGCCGATACGCCACCGCAAGTCAGGACACTTTAGTGAGCATTAAATACTCAGTCAGCCAGATGTTTTCACGACAATCTAATTAATGGCTTCCCAATTGCATAGTCGATCTGCACTACAATGTTGCACAATAATTTATTTATTATGTGGAGTTGGAAGAATTTTGGACCAGATATCTTTGTCATTTAGGTAATCTTCAGTCTTGTAATAACCTTTAGAACATAAGATATTTTTAATTTTACTTTTAAATTGGCAATCAGGTAAATTTGTAATGATATCTGGTATTTTATTATAGAAGCGAATACAGTTCCCCATGAATCAGTTGCTTACTCTACAGAGTCGAAATTTAGGCTGCACAATTTTATTTTTATTTCTGGTATTAATAGAATGTACATCAGAGTTCTTTTGGAACAAAGACTTGTTCTTATGAACGTACATTATATTTTCAAATATATACCGAGAGGACGCTGTGAGAATATCAATATCTTTAAACAGTTCTCTTAGGGAGTCCCGACTTCGTAATTGGTATATGGAACGAATATTTGCTACCGTACCCCACAATAAAATCCCGTAAGACATAATGCTATGAAAGTAACTAAAGTATACAAGTCGAGCAGTAGCAATGTCTGTCAGTTGACGAATTTTCCTGACGGCGTATGCCGCCGCGCTGAGTTTTGAAGCTAATGTAGTTATATGGGGGTCCCACTATAATTTAGAGTCGATGGTTATTCCCCAAGAAAACTGTTTTCCTTACATAATCTAGATCTTCATTTATAAGGAAATAGCTAAATTGTTATTCCTTACATTTGGTAATGAAAATTTAATACATTTTGTTTTCTTTGGATTTATCATTAGATTATTTGCAGTAAACCATTCATTTATCTTTGAGAGAGTGTTATTTACTTCGTCGATATTTTGACTATGTCGATCAACCTTAAATATAAGAGAAGTGTCGTCAGCAAATAACACAATTTTTTAATATTTTTGTGCCATAAAAGGTAAATCATTTACATACACTAAAAACAAGAATGGTCCCAATATTGAGCCTTGTGGCACGCCAATCTTGACAATAGATCCCAGCGACTTCGAACCGATTAACTGAACTCTTTGAATTCTATTTTGGAGATAAGAACTAATCAACTTAAGGGCTCCGTCTCTAACTCCATAATGTTCCAGTTTGGACAGCAGCGTCTCGTGATCTACGCAATCGAAAGCCTTGGATAAGTCACAGAACACACCAATGGTATCCTTCGACTCCTCCCAGGCCCCATACACATGTTTCAAAAGAGCAACTGCAGCGTCGGTGGTCGATCGTCCTTTACTAAAACCAAACTGTTGATCATGAAGTAGATTATTTAAATTAAAATGTGCAAGCATCTGATTAAGTATAATTCTTTCAAAAAATTTACTTATTACTGAAAGTATAGATATTGGTCTAAAGTTACCGGGATCCTCCCTATCTCCTAACTCAAAGGTATAATTTTACTATGTTTCATAAGATCTGGAAACACACCCTGATCAACACAAGAATTAAAAAGAAATGCCAAATAAGGTGCCAAGGTCTCAACTATGGAGCTACACAATTTAACCGACATACCAAATAAATCCTCAGAATTTTTTAGAAAATTTATATTGATGATTTTTTCCCGGAAGTAGGTACATTATCTTATACCTAGTCTGTGCGTCTGTGCCCTCAAAAGATATGCAAGCGAGCAGCAGAAGCTGAATGGGAATTATGAATGAATAAAAAAGCAATATGCAATTGTGATTTATTTGCGATTATTTAAGTTACTCAGCCAATTCAGGACAGGGGCCCATTTTAATAAAGCTAAATAGTTAACAGCCGGTCTAGTCTAGAAGCGGGCGGGATACTCTGACACTGGGCCCAAATCGGCCCGATTCTACGTATTACGCTCTAACTTAAATGTAAAAATCATATGTACCTTCCGCGTTGAAAATACGTGACAAAAGTGTGAGCCGCGACTTGGAATTACCTCAGCAATACGGATTCAATACGCTATGCGTTACGTGAACGCGAGCGTAGTACGTCGCGCGCCGCGTACGTGGTTTGTTTGGGTTACTTATTTCCCAGTTTTTCCATTTTGCAGTTGCGGTTTGTCTAATAAAACTTGATTTAATTTTTCTCAACGTTCGAAAACTGGTGCAGTTTGGTCCGAAATTTAATCTTTTTTTTTTGTGTTGCGTATACTTTCGTTGTTTTTCTTTTGCACTTTACACAGTCTTTATTGAAATAAATCTTTGGGACGCGTTACAACGCGTACAACGCGTAGATTTCACTTTTATTTTAATAATTTTGTTTTAATGAATTTCACTCAAGAAACTTTTTTACATCGCAACATTAGGCTCGGAACCCACAACGTACCAGCAATGCCGAAACAGCTACTGGCAGAGAGTAAAACACTGATGTCGGAAGATGAATTGAAGAACTGCTTTATTCAAAATAATTACAGGGTTTAATATAGGGTTTAAGATCTAGTGCGTTCTAGTCAGAAGTGAAGAAAGCATGTCGTAAGCTACTAACCTTGATAAAAATAATAGTATTTTCTAGTTAATTGGGTCATACACACGTTAATGTCGTTATGTTGTCGTATGTCGTTATGTTTAACCTGTTGAAGGTCTTATTACGTTTCTGTGACGTTAGCTATGACTTAACTTATATATATGCGCCTACACTACAGTTGCCAGACGTTTATATTTTAGTACAACTCTGTCATCAAGGTTCCTGAAATTCTTATACAACCTACATACGTAATATGAGGTTGATGAAGTTACCTTTAGGTTTATCGATGG